>JAKZAP010000007.1:7147880-7263064 GCA_023053575.1 Branchinecta lynchi
ACCATCGTGTTCAGCATTTCTTCTTACCCCATAATCGACTACTACATTAGCTGTTTAAAAATATTGTGTTTGCCCCTTAATTTGAGCCCCCTCCCCCACCTCTAAATGTAGGAGTACAGAGCCCATCTACAAACTTGACCTTACACTTGACCCAAAGAATCTTCACAACCAGTTTCATGAAAACATCTCATTCCCTGCGAGAGTTACCGTGTTGTTACCTAGTTGAGAGTTTAATGTGTCATAGGTGTCCCTCCACTTACGGTTTGGGATTCATAAAGTAGCAACTACCCAAGCCGGCCTCCCATCGAATCTGAAAGGGAATTCTTTTGACAATGGTGATGATAGCCAAAAGATTTCCCATCCGTAGGGACCCGCGAGAATGCGGGAAGTTAGTCCCTATGACAAATAAAACGCCGGGACTCCGCTGCCGGATTTCCCAGGGAATAGCTAGGAAACGCATTAAGATTGGTGACTACAGAAGCAATTTTTTCCGCCTACGAATTGAATTCGACTTAAAGTTGAAACGGCGAAGCGCGAATTTTGCGGACTAGCAACGCGAATTTTTCAGCTTAAAATACCTAAGACACCTAGCAAACGCGAATTCACGTTCTATGGGCACCTAGCTTTGGAGGGGCTGGATTCCCCCCCGCGAACACGAAACCCTGTTCCGTCAGAACAAGGCTGTAGGTACTTACAAAAGATCGGGAACGAAGAGTCCAAGGAAGAATAAAAAAAAGGATTGGCTTACCCTTTCTAGAAGTTCGAAAGAATGCGTCAACGACGCTGTGAAGTTGGCAATGTTGACACTGTCAAGTCCTTCCAGAGCATGACGCAGTTCTCGCACATTCTCTAGGTTAGCCTGAAAGAGGTCAACATCTAAAACGGGAGAAGATAGAAATAAAACGCCCATGTCACTGATATTCTGCAACTCTGTCGACGAGGCGACACCCCTTCTGCCGATCATTTTCAAAACCCTGTGTCGTCACCAATCTCTTCCGATTTCATCCCCTAGTGTCAAGATAGGTGCCCACAGAACGCGATTTTTTTTCGCCAACTAATTTTGCTCTTTCGCGCCGCTCAAGCATCGTCCAAATAGGTGTTGCAAGGTTTATTACAGCGTATAACGCTTATTGCAGATTCCTCTTTTCCTCGGGGCGTGCTGTAATAAGGCGAAAAAGGAAAATGGAGCTCGGCTCTATTCTCCCTTATGCAGAGCCAATGAGAGTGCTTGGTTGGGTCCGCCAGCCGGCCGAGGCAAGGAGCAGCGCCGTCAGTGTTGCCACGGGAAGCACTAAAGTCCTACTTTGTTGGAAGCTAAAGAAACAACTTTTCTTCAAAAGAACAAGTTTTGTTCTGTTACGACTGCTTACTGCTAGTTCGTGGACCAATGCTGTCCCTCCGGAAACTGAATAGCTTTTTACAATATATTGGGCGTCAAATTGTACTGGTGTACTTCACTAGTACTAAGAACACTTTTTCTGAACTTTCGAAACTCCAAAAACTTTATCCAGCGTGGCAACATGAAACGCTGCATTCATAAGAACTTCTCGGGTTCCTTATCTGAACAGGCGTGTTATTATTGAGACGTAAACATCGCGTATAGCGCTGTTCTGCTTATTACACCCAATCTGGACATTTCATTTCATTTTTTTTCATTTATTTCTGACCGCCAAAGCTGGCGAGTATAAAAAAGCAATAAGAATACAACATGGCCAAAAAATACACTAAACGTGGCCCAACACTTGCACAATCAAATACTCAACAAATTTGAAAAAAAAAAACAAATAAAAAAGATCATACCATACTAACAGACACAATCTATTTCAAACCTTGACCCAGGTTATGCTTTAGGCGTGTTTCTGCTTCAGGATTTCAACCGGATTTTTATATTATAATCTTTCATCATCAAAGAAGAAGATTCAAATTTCGAGAAACGACATAAGAATTTCCCAAATTTAAAAAAAAGTTGTTTTCAGGGAAGTTAAATTACCTTTAGAAAAATATGGCAAAAAAAGGAGAACCCAGTAAAACATGTGGTAAAACTACACTATTAAAAATCTTTGCCAGTCGCTTCTTAGACAGATAATCTCTTAGGCAAACAATACTACCAAAACTTCTCGCAATTCTTTTTTCTAGATCAACTATTATCAAAGAACGAGTTATACGAGTGGATGCAATGCTTCAGAGAATTCGTTTCGTAGACCCCACTTGCAGAGAATACGTTACCGAATTCGCCAGAAGTAGATAAGTATACGTGGATACGATACGTATGACTAGAACGACACTAGGGTGAACAGTCAACTTCATCGTTATATACTCTGTATCTGGTTATATATTGTACTTTGACAAGGTTGATTGTTGATTTCCTGAATTTCCTCAGCGCGAACTGAGGCGGCGCGAAAATAATTCGACTTGGAGTTGAAACGGCGCGGAACGAAATTTTTGCCTAGCGAAGCGATTTTTTTCCGCTAGCGACGTCAAATTCGCCTAGATGAAGGCGAATTCGCGTTTTGTGTGGAAGGAAAAGGAAACTCGTGGCGGTCGCTAGTTCTCAGCTACACACTGAATCAATTGTCGGAAATTCAGAATAAGAAAAAGAAGGATTGCAAAAGAATAGGGCTCTCGACCTAGGGCGTGCGCGGTCCAAGATTTTAGGCCAGCAAGGCATTTTTAAGTTTCAAGACCTAGGTGGGTTCTGATGTCTAAGACATATTTTCTGAGGACATAACTATCTGCTGGAGCAAGTGCACTCTCGATGCTCAGAGGAGTGCTCCAACTTTCTACCGTAGCTATGTTAAACGCTACTATCTTCGTCCATATTTTTTCTGAAAGATATGCAGGCTGTGGCAGTCAAGGTGTCTGTGGATGGTAGTTTTGATAACTATAAGAAAGGTTCTTCGAACAAACGAAATCCATCAGAAGTACACCGAAAACAAGTCAGAGGCAGGGTTGGATTTTTGGGATCCCAGAACGCAAGTGGAGGGATAAGTATGACATCACAAAAGTTGTCCGTCTGTCCGTCTGAGATATTTTGATGAAACTTGGTGTGAGGACTGTTTGGGTCAAGAGTAAGGTCAAGTTCGTTGATAGGCTATGTAGCCATACATTTAGGGGTGGGGAGGGGGTTTAATTTAAGGGGCAAATGAAATATTTTTAAAACATATAATGTGATAGTCGATTATGGTGTAAAAAGACATCGCCCGGAATCCGGCCAAAACCGGAAAGTTTGTTAAAAGTAAAAGTTGTATTTGAAGCTGATTAGATGTTCGATTTAGGGATAAGAAGACATGCTGAACATGATGGTGAAACACATTTGTTCGCCGGACAAGTAGTTAGCCCGGAATCCGGCCAAAACCGAAAAGTCTGTTAAAAGTAAGAGTTTTATTTGAAGTTGATTAGATGTTCGATTTAGGGATAAGAAGACTTGCTGAACACGATGGTGAAAACCATTTTCTCGCCGGGCAAGTAGTTCACCCGGAATTCGGCCAAAAACCGGAAAGTTTGTTCAAAGTAAAAGTTTTGTTTAAGTTGATTAGATGTTCGATTAAGGGGTAAGAAGGCATGCTGAACCCTTATGGGAACAGTATTTTCTACCAGGACAACTTGTTTGGCCGGAACCAGGCCAAACCGGAAAATTTGTTAAAAGCAAAAGTTTTTATTTGCAGTTGATTAGATCACAGATTTAGGGGTAAGAAAACACGCTGAATCTGTATATGACAATCTTTTTTTTTACCTGGACATATAGTTCTTTTGGAATCCAGTTGAAACCGGATTTTTTTTTATAAGTTGAACTTTTACTTGAAGTTGATTAGATGTTCTTTATACGGATAAGGTGATACGCTGAATTCGTTTCTGACCTTTTTTTCTGGACAAGTATGGTAGTTCGTTCGCAATTGTCTGGATCAAATATTAGATTTTTGGGATCCCATCGAAACCTTTGGTCTTGTTCATTAAGCAGAAGTCGGGGGGGGGGGGGGCAAGGTACATATAAAAGAAATAACAACCAAACATTAATAAAAAGCGTAAGTACTATTTTGAAAAGGTCACATAAAACTCTTTACATTTCTTGTTTTAATAATGATTAAACAGTTTCAAAATAAGTAATTATTATTAAAATTTGCCTGCACATCAACTTTTTGAAGGGGGGCGCAAAATTATGAGCTTCGGCTGAGGGCGTAGAAGTGTGTAAATATGGCCCTCGGACACGGGTTGATATAGCCACCCCCCCCCCTTTTGGAGTAAAGTATTACTTCTCAGCTTCTTCTTAGCTTTGCTTATGTCCCCAAACCGCTTCTTTTGGACCAGTAAAACATTCCAAGCTACTGGGCTTAAGATGGTGCTGTGTTAGTTTTCCCTATCGATCCTTACAAACATGTTTCCGGCAGCTGAGCCAAGTCTTCAGCTCTGAACGCTCCCAGATTCGCCTGGGAAAACTGGAATTATAAACGCAATCCTGCCAAAAATTGCTTTGTGTGCGTTTTTAGTCCGTCCGGATGCGCTGCGATCGATCTGAGACTGGAGAGTCTAGGAGCAGACGCGGAGGAAATTTGAATTCCTTGCCTTGTCTGTTTCTCCAGAAAGGCGGAAGTGCTTTACTTTGGAGTGACAAGCAGAGGAAAAGAGTACGGCGAAAATGGAAACTTCGAGATAACTGACTCCATGACACGTCTGCCAAGAGTCAAGGAAACGATAAGCAGGAGAGCGAGCAACTGAACCGAATTCGCTAGCGTTGCTCACCAGACGGGCATGTACAAGCTAGCTCCATATTTTGGGACCAAGGTGTAGGGGTGTGACTGGCTGGAGAAAAACTCCGCAGAGGTCAACCTAGCACTATGTAAGAAGACCACCTCGAAGACCGCACCCGCGTTTTCAGCTGGCAAGAGTCAAAAGAAGATGAAAAGCAGGAGAGCGAGCAGCTGAACCAAATTCGCTATTGTTGTTGAGCAGACGGGCATGGACATGCTCCATAGTTCCATAGTTTTGGGACCAAGACGCAGGGGTGTAACTGGATAGATACAAACAACCTAAACCACGCTTAGCACCGTGCAAGAAGACCATCACGCGTTTGAAGTTTTCAGCTGTCGGGGAAGGTAGTGGGAATCGTGGGATCCCCATGGTTTCACCTCTTAATAATACAAGGACCGAGATTCACGGAGCGATTTGACCCGCTAGCTCCTATTGACCGAAGAGGTGCACAGCTTGCGCCCTGACGCCAGTACATGTAATGATGTAAGTAACCTGATAAGACCACCTTGTGATGATTCCGGTCAAACTTCAAGAGACAAAAACGAGATATTTGGGTTTTTTGCAGATCAGCTTTATTTCAACTTTGGAATAAATTTTGGGTATTTTTTGTGTGATATTGTTAGTGTGTTAGTTAAGGTGGGCGACGTCAATAACTGATACGGCAATTTAATGCTTTAAATGTGTAAAAATGTTCTAGGAAGTTGTTTTTAAATTTGGATAGGGAAAAGATTTTATTTTAGTGTTTAAATTGTAAATTATTAGTATAAATAAAAATTGCTATTCTATGAAATTATATAGATATAAGAAAATAAGAAATTGTATTTGTATATACATGATGTAGAATATAGCTCTTTGTATGAATTTGAGGGATATGAACAATATGTGACAGCTTACTGAAACAGCGAACAGTGAAACATAGGAAGAAGCTGCACGGGTCGTGTAAGGGTGTTATCAACCAACACCCGTAAACGCAACATCACAGAGAAGAAGGAAGAAGAAGATCAGCTTCATCCCTCTAAGACGTTATGCGAGGGATAAATATAAGTTCGAATATTTCGGCTGCACAACAGAGGAAATGACGCGGACTCAACAAACCATAAACTCACCAGAAAAGACGACGCGGACTACGAAAAAGATAAAATAACATTAAAATATGGGTGCTTATAATGTGTTTATATACAATTTCTGTGATTTATCCAATTATTTAGTATGTATAGGCTATATGTACAATTTAGTACTAATTTACAGTTATTTTCCCGAGAAAACACAGAAGTTTTCACTCCTAATGTCAGACAGTTCTAACCCACTGTTCGATATTTCCGCTAAAGGACCCCTCTTGATTATTCTGCCTTTTATAATATACCTAGCTCCCATACAAAATTATAAGCTTCTAAAATCCTCACCTTTCTCCATTGTTTCGTTTGTGCTTACGGAATTTTAGCCCTTTTTTGGCCTTGCCGAGTTTTGGCCGGTCACACAACGAAACGTTGCCGGGATCCTTCAGCGTCTGCTGACAACTCTTTCACAAATAAGGATCTGAGAAGCCTTTTGTTTATTACTTCTTTTATTTGCTTAGTTTTCACACTTTTTAACCACGGCACGGCACGACAGTTTCCAAATGTTTTGCGCCCAGCCGACGCGTCGGAGAGCAGGAAGGCTGAACGTAGTCGACAAGCGCTAACAAGAAAGTCGCTAATTTCAGGTGGAAAGCAATTGTATTTTCGAAATGTTTTTTCTGGTCCATTTCATAGGGAAAAAATCATTTCTAGTAAGAGTTGTGTATATGTCTCTCATGTACACACACAGACCTATATTCTAATTCATTCTATTGTTCTATTGTTCTGTCCGTTGTAATTGTGTAGTTTAGTGTTATTGTGTAATTTAGTTGGTTCTTTGCTGAAGACGGTTGCGGGAACTGCAGCTGAAATATTCTAAATTATATTTATCCCTTGTATAGCTTCTTAGAGGAATAACTAGCTGATCTACAAAACCCAAAATCGCGTTTTTGTTTCTCGTATTACGTGTGGTCACCTTATATCCGGTCTAACTGTTAGTGTGAAGGCGCAGGGATAGAACTGTCATGTACTATGATACTCCCATCAGATTTATCATGCACATTCAATTCAAAAACATGATCACTATATTTTTGGCTCTAATCCAAGACTGGTCAGACAGACTGAAATCAGAAAATTTGGGTTGTATTACATTTTTGTTTTGTACCAAATGTCTTACGCCTACCTCGACAATAAAACCAACTTGATCATGAGATCCATTTCTTTGCTTACATTACCAGTTATCGCCGGATTCCGGCCGAACTATTAAAGAAGCGAGTCTAAACATGTTATGTTTTACGTCCTAAATGTAACATCGCACCCCTAAATACATGCGAACGGACCCACGCACAAACATGGCCTGTACTCCCCCTATAGAGACTCGAATAAAGCTGAACAGATTTTGTTCTTGAGTCCTAAATTGTAACTCCGCCCCCTAAATTTATGGCTACCAGACCCGATCATGAACATGGTTTTATTTAGAGACAAAGAATCCTCAACACCTAGCATGATCTATACTATCCCTTTCAAGAGTTAGCCTACCTCGCTTAGCCTGAGTGGAATATACGAACAGATAGGAGGGACGAGGAACTGGAAACTTTCGGATTCTAAAAAGCAACGCATTTCCATAAATGCCGAGCAATGTTTGTGTTCGTTTTCAACCCCGTTTCAGAATCCAGACGCGCTAGCCTTCTGTGGAAAAAAAAACGAGCTTTGTCGACAAAGCCTTACATTTCGCTTTCCTCGCCATAGGCTAAAGTCGATAGCCTATTTTTCTCAAACCCAAATAGTTCTCCCAAAGTCCTTGAAATAGGTATCGAAAAGTAACACTTCACTTTCCCAAATAAGATCACATTTTGAGAAAACATTGATCGTCCCTTGTCTCGAGGAAATGAGTTTTTCCGCACCAAATTACTAAGGACAAAAAGAGTTTCCGCTCATATTTTTGGGGCGGCAAGAGCTTATGGGATGCCGAATAGGAAAGAGAAATCGAAGGGCCACCTGGGGAATTCGTCTGCAATTTTCTTGGTGGGGCTTATCAATGAGGTCTGGCAGGATTCAAGATCGGTTATAAGGAAATACGAGAGATCGCATGAGTAAACGAGATATTTTTAAAATGTCAGTGGGAGAGCTCGAACCGTAACAACCCGAACGGCGACGCCGATTGTACCGTGTTCTTCAAAACTGTGCTAACTGAAAAATGTTTGAAAAAAACATTGGGAAGAACATAGCTGACTTGGTATTCTGTTAAATTGCGCCAAGCGTTAGATGACGACATGAGCACCATCTAACAGGTAGATTAGCTTTAACTTTCTTAGTTCCTACTTTCTTCATGCAAATGGCATACACAAAACTGGGCCCAAAAATTATGAAATGTAGTTAGCACAGTTTTGAAGAACACGGTACAATTACAATACAGAAATGTTGTTTGACAGTTTTAAGCGTGGCAAGTTAGAATACAGAAATGTTGTAGACGTTGTCTTTCGCCGGATGGAATTAAGATATGCTGATATGTTTAGATATCAGTAAAAGAAAAATACTGTTTAAAGATCGAACTTTTTTAGCGTCGCCAGTTAGAATACAGAGATATTGTACACATTGTCTTTCTCGGACGGAATTTACCGATAAATTTACTTTATTGATATTTAAGTATCAATAAGAGAAAAGACTGTAAATGATCGAGTTTTTGTATGGCAAAACTATCCTATAGGCTACAATAGACAAAGACTGCAGAGAAAAAAGGTTCGTAAAGACATTGTTTGTCTAACAAAGGCAGGACCTGAAACGTTCATTGTGGAAGTGAACCAGAAAATGTTGACAATTTCTTGCTTTTTTGCCGTAATATGTACAATTTGCGAGCAGGACAACGGGAAGGAATGGAAATTAGGGAACGAATTAACATTCCGATGCGAATGATGGTCGCTAAAAGGTTAGAAGAAAATGCGGGATCACACTGTGTTAATAATTTAGGGTTTCAAACAATTATTTCAGCCGAAAGGGCTGAAGCCAGGAAACTGCATGCTCGAACAGAAATTGCTTCTCGTTCCTGTCCTGGACAGACAGCCCAGCCGTTATACTGACTCGATATTTATGAACGATGGATAAATTTTCATCGCAAACACGGTACGGCGAGAACAGACCAGCGAATTGCCAGGACCCAGAGGTAACAAGACCAAAGGTTTCGATGGGATCCCAAAAATGTAATATTTTACCCAGACAAATTGGCGTTGGAGATATCCGATCTTCGCCTAACTCCTTGGACATTTTTACAATTAAGATTTAGAAACAGAAGAAGGCCAATGGCTTATCATCTGAGAAAACCAAGTTCAGATGTAGATTCAGCATGTGAGTATACCCATAGGTAAATATCTACTTTGACGAAATTGATCAAATCTTCCCGCCTTACTTCTGCCAAATCTCCTGTTTCGACTTGATTCCGGAGGAATTGTCTTGCAAAAACTAAAGCTTAAAAATGATTTCAGCCTACCTCCTTACCCCGATATCGAACATCTAATCAACTTCAGATAAAATTTACCTTTTAACAAATTTTCTAGTTTCAGCCGGATTCCGGGCTAACTATATGCCCAGGTAGAAAATGACTGTCAAAAACGAATTCAGCGTGTCATCTTACCCCTAAACAAGACATCTAATCAACTTCAGATAAAACTTTTACATTTAACAAATTTTCCAGTTTCGGCCGGATTCCGCGCGAACCACTTGTCTGACGAGAAAATGATTTTCACATAAATTTTCATCATGTCTTCTTACCCCTAAATCGATCATCCTATCAACTTTAAATAAAACTTTTACTTTTAACAAACTTTCTGGTTTCGGAGGGATTCCGGGCGAACTACTTGTCCGGTGAGAAATAGTTCTCATATTTGTGTTCAGCATGTCTTCTCAACCAACTAAAAAATTTGTTCGCCCCTTAATTCGAAATGTTGCCCGAAATGCTGAGCTACAGTCTAGAATTCGACCCTTCCCTTGACCTAAAGAATCCTCACACCAAGTTTCATCAAAATATCTCATTCCCTTCGAGAGTTACCGTTCTGAAAGGTCAACTTTTAAGAAGTCTTAGGTATCCCTCCACCTGCGTTTTGGGATCCCAAAAACTACTCCCAAGCCTGTCGTCTTGTTTTCTGGCCAGAGATTCTCCCAAACTCTTCAAGCGGGGACGAATTCAAACAAAAAAAGTCCAAATGTTTCGATGGGATCACAAAAGTGAATGTTTGTTGATGTATCTAATACGAATAATCGGGTCTTGGACCGAACGCCCTAAACGTTCCGTTTCTTGTCACCATCACAGACCATTTAACCAGATCCACTAGAAAATACGTTGCAACAAAAGATATAGCCTACCATGCGATCAGATTGATCCGTGACATCCGGTTTTGACCAGATATCTTTTCCAGCCAATTTCATCCACGTCAGAAAACAAAATAATTCGACCGAATTTCGTGTTTCTGCTCGACTTCGGGCGAATAACTTACTGAACGAGAAACAGTTCATAAATGGATTCAGCATGTATTCTAACCACTATATCGACTTCAGATTTGGATTCAGCATGTCTTCTTACCCCCAAAGCGACTGTCACTTTAGCTTGAATTTTTTTGTTTGTCATCCTCTAATCTGAAAATCCCTTCCTTACTCTTAAATATAGGGTTACTACGAACTTGACCTATACTTCGACCTAAAGGATCATCAAACCAAGTTTCAACAAAATACCTCAAAACCTCTGAGGCTACCGTGCTAAAAGACGGACGGTCAAACTTGACAAAGTCATGTGTCCCGTCACTAACGTTCTGGAATCTCAAAAACTGGATATGGAAACATGCAGTATTTATTCCGACGCGGAAGATACGATATCCTAGTCGTACCTGTACAAGCTTGTCTTTGAAGCACTTAACCACGGGCTCCGGACGTTCTCCAAACCGGAAAATGTTAACGAAGTCGTTATCCGACAGCGTCTCGAGGAGGTTGATTACGACATGTCGTGCAATTTCCCGCCTGACTCCCGTCATGGAGCCAGATGTGTCAAGAAGGATGACCATATCTTTCGCACTCGCGGCGGCCTGAATATACCAGGGACGGACGCGACAGTCGAATAAGTCAGCTTCGTATTCATCTTGGGGCCATTTCACAGCTGGAATTAAAGAAAGTATCAAACACGAGCAATAGGCCATTTATTGTCATTTTGATGTATGATCGAGAATTGAAGGACCCGATACAACTTATCTCAAAAAAGCAAGATAAATTAAAGACAAGTTAGGAAAGATTTAAACAAATTTTGAAAAGTAGAAGTTTTAGAGATGTTAGAAATTTTGGAAGATTCCTTAAGGTGGCTATGGTCCACAGGGAAATTGTTGTGTAGTTAGTTATGTCGTGAGGTTACGGTTCGTTTTGGTGTTATTTTGTTGTTTCCGTAGCCCTCTGTACTTTTACGGAATAAACCTTTCCTTATCTTATCTTATAATCATCTTGGCCACCATCCGAGCCAAGTCTCGGTCTTCTTAAGTTATTGCCTTATTTAAAATTTGATTTGGTCGTTACTGTTTGTATTTCTTTTAATTTATACTTTTATTTTATATCTTTTTATTTTTGTTTCTTGTCTCGTCATGTTGGAAATAAAAACCTTTAATTAAAAGACTAGGGATATTTGGTTCCAAAGAGATCAATAAACAAATAATTTTCCAGCCCGAGGTTAAAGCAAGCCGTCCTCATCGGTATTCATTCTTAAATATTCCTTCAGCCCAACAAGCTGACTGCGAATCATACTTGACAGTGCACAACGGATACCGTACGTCACACGTCCTTTTGCACTGTCATTGTATATTCATTCTTATTCACCAGGACCCTCCATTGCCCCCCCCCCCCCCACTCTTTTTAGTTTCTTTACTTTCCGGTAAATGGATGCGAAAGTTTACAAAAACAAGACCAAAGTTTTCGATGGGATCCCAAAAATCTATCATTTGATTCAAACAATTGGGTCATATCTTCGCTATTCAGATTCCTTGAATATTTTTACTGTTAAAATAAAGTTCAAAAATATATTCAGTATGTCTCCTTGCCCCGATACCGAATCTATAATCGATTTCAGAACAACTTTGAGCTTCAGCTAAATTTTCAGTTTCAGCCAAATTATGTGATGAACCATTTGTCCAGCAAGAAAACTAAGTTCAATATGGATTCAGCGGACCTCCTTACCCCCTCAATGAATATCTTATTAGCTTTTAAAACATTCATGGTTTTACCGTAAATTCGAAACCCATCCTCTGCCTCCAAAGATAAGACAAAAGAACCCATCTACGAACTTGACCTGTACCAGTGAATCCTCTGTACCAGTGAATCCTCTTTGAACAACATCCTCGCTTGAACAATATACTTCTTCCTTTGAACATTATATATCTACCCCTTTGACCTTCGATTACACTAGGTCTCTCCGACGTCAACAAATGAATCGTCGACATCCACGCGCAGTGCTAAACTAGTTTGAGAATAAAGGGGTAGGGACTGCTATAGTCGAAAATTGGTCGACAAATTTTGTGTCCGGTTTTCGCCGGATTCCAGGTGAACTCCTTGTCCGGCAAGAAAATAAATTTCATATTTGGATTTAGCCTGTCTCCTTACCCCTAAATCAACTATCTCAATAGCTTTTTTGCCCCTTCATTGAAACCCCTTCCCAACCCCTAAAAATGGAGCTACAGAGCCCATCTTCGAACTTGACCTGTACTTTGACCCAAAGAGTCCAAATTTGCCAAATTTTAACAAAATATCTCAACCCCTTGGAGAGTTATCGTGATAACAGACGGACGGACGGACATACGGACAACTTTTGCGATGTCACAGGTATTTTTGCGATCCCAAAAAGAATTTTGCATTAATCATGAGTACATTTCTCAGCTGGAATACGATAAAACATGCGTTACGATGAGTCGGCAAAAAAACAGAGCCAACAAAAGAAACCGCTAAACAAATAATTATAATAACACAAATAAGTTATATTGAACCCGCAATTCCACAAGGAAATCAAGTGGAGCAAGTTGTTTCGAACAGACAAACTACACTGTCAGACGACGTTTTGTGACATTTAAGCAAGGATGCGACACTTTCAAAAGATATGAGAGAGAACACACTACCTGTTGCCGCTACAGAAAATTCCAATTACGACCTTTTCAATATTATTTTTGTTTTCGCTAAAAGTACCACTGCAAATCGTGTTGATAGTTGAGCTATTGTTTTACAGAAAAGTAACACATATAGCTGACACAAAGTTAACGTCCAAAAACAGTTTTTCTGTAACATCAACGGATATTGTATTATCTCATATCGGATAATTTGCGCATAAATGTGTAATTTTTATGAAACTTGTGGCAACTTACACCACTCGAAATAGTTATATCTTTCTTATGCAAAATGACACTAGAACACGGACAGGAGAACAAGAGGATGGCCTGGAGAAAGGCGCGAACAACTGATCCAGATAGCTTCTTTTCCAGTACCAATAGCTTCTCAAAAACGCCTGGGACAGTAAGCTTACAAAAGACATTTCTGTTCCTATGCCAAGGGGACACAAGAATCCTGAGATCAGGGAATCCCAACTCAAATTCACAGCAAGGTTTATTTACTTAGGTATATGGCTTTGGATAAGAGCAAAATAACACTAGGGAGTGGCGTCAAGACTTGGAGTAAGTGACACACACACGAATAGCTTCGACACTAGCACAGCTAGCGATAGAGAACGTCACTACTGAAACTCAATCACTCGTGCACTAGCGCTGGCTCCAATAATACCATATTCCGAACACAGTGAAAAAAAAAAGAAGATACAACCTGTAAATAGCTACACTACAGAGAGCTTATTGAAGTCTCGATTGAAGTGTGAGCACGCATGTTAGATTACCTTTACTTCCGACTTGTCACTCAGATTTTCACAGTAAGACTGTGAATAATAAGAGACTGCCCCGACAAATTCACGATAATTTACGATTTTGTCCGAATACTGGTTCACAAAACAGTGCAATGACTGAGCTACCACCGCTTAGAAAATTACTCAATTCAATTCAGTTTATTTCTAACCCATAAGAAAATTTAAAAAAAATTTAGGGTGTGTAGTGCCGGAGTACTACAAAAGAACAACAAAGAAATGAACGACAATTCACGTAGGTAAATTTAAACTAAACACACGCGGAATTTATGGCTGACAGGTCCAAGGTCACGCTGATCAACCTATGCGCCATCCGTGTATACTCTCTAAATTTTACAAAGCGTTGTCCTAGAAGGACATGATTTACACCACTTTCATAACAGACTTTTACGCGCCAGTCCACTGATCCGATACTCTAAAAACCATCTAGCATAGACTATTTTTTATTTTGTTCGTAATACTGGCAATATACTGAAGCGCTTTGTTGCTTATAGTGAGGACTGCTCCCACCACTAAGGAATTATTAAATGAGTCAGGTGGTAGCGTAAAGCAGCTTAGCTGATAACCTTTTCTTCTAAATTTAGCTGATTGTTAGGTAGAACAACAAATTATTGAAATAAATATGTACTTGTTTAGTTCTTAATGCCTTGGACACACTATTAGGGTGGGGTGCTCCGTGCTAGAATACCTTCCCGGTTTTCGGCACTATCATCACTTCCATACGGACAAGTTTGAGATTTTTTCCACTTTATGATGAAAGTAAAGAAAATCCCGCCTGGAAATCCTTATCCCGAGTTCGCACTATAAGGTCTATTCTAAGTTTTCCCAGGTGGGGGCCTCTGTTTCGAGACACTAGATGATCCCACGGTTAGTCAGTTTTCGCTGAGGACGGTTTGCCGGAAGTGCAATCGAAATATCCGAATTTATATTTATCCCTCGCACATCATCCTAAAGGGATAATTAGCTGATCAAGAAAAAACCACGAAAATCACGGTTTTCTATTTCTTACGCAAGACCTGGCTTGGAATCAAGGGTTGCATGAGAGTGATCTACAGACTACAAATGCTATGATGCTTCCGATTTAAATACTTTAGGCGCTAAGTAAGAAATCCCCTTACAAGGACCTGCAGGCACGAGAAGCTACTGTGATCAATTCCAGGCAGCCAACATCTGCTATACATCACAAAATATAGAAGATTTACAGCCAGTCCTAAATGTGAACATTACTGGGAAAGCTGCTGGCACGTCGAGCGTCGCAGCAGCTTGTGAGACTCTTATCCCCATTCTTTGAATAAACTAGACGGGAAAATGCCTTGACAATCCGTAAACGTCCGGGAATCAAGGAATGAAATAGCAAGCAATCCAATTTCCAATTTCATTGGTCCAAATCGAAAAGCTTCATCAAGTTTAGCATTAACCGTCATCATCGGGGGCACGCGTACAAGCTTGAAAAAAAAAAGACCAAAGGTTTCGGTGGGATCTCAAAAATCTAATATTTGATCCAGACAAGTCTTCGCCAGATCCAGTCTTCGCCCGGCTAATCATCAGAGAAAACCAAGTTCAGATATACCTCTATAAGCCATATCTATTTTGACGATACTGACCGAAACTTTCTGCTTTACTTCTCCCAAATTTCCGGTTTTGCCCGAATTCCGAGCGAACTATTAGTCCAGCAAAAAAAAAAGAAAATTCAGAAACGAATCCAGCGGATCTCTTTATCCCTGTAAAGAACATTTCATCTACTTTAAATAAAACTTTGAATTAAAAAAAATTCCGGTTGAAACTGGATTCTGGACTAATTATATGTCCGGGTAAAAAACTATTGTCATAACAGACTTAGCGTCTCTTCTTACCCCTAAATCTGTCATCTAATCAACTTCAAATAAAACTTTCGCTTTTAACAAACTTTCCGGTTTTGGCCGGATTCCTGGCGAACTTGTTGTCCGGTGAGAAAATGGTTTTCACCATCGTGTTCAGCATGTCTTCTTACCCCTAAATCGAACATTTAATCAACTTCAACTTCAACTTCGAATGAAACTTTTACTTTTAACCAACTTTCCGTTTTTTGCCGGATTCCGGACGAACTAATTGTCCGGCAAGAAAATGGTTTTCACCATCGTATTCAGCATGTCTCCTTACTTCTAAATCAAACATTTAATCAACTTCAAATGACACTTCTACTTTCACGAAACTTTCCGGTTTTTGCCGGATTCCGGACGAACTACTTGTCCGACAAGAAAATGGTTTTCACCATCGTACTCGGCATGTCTTCTTACCCCATAATCGACTATCATATTAGCTGTTTAAAAATATTTTGTTTGTCCCTTAATTTGAAACCCCTCCCCCACCCTCAAATATAGGGCTACATAGCCCATCTTCGAACTCGACCTGTACTTTGACCCAAAGGATCCTCCCACCAAGTTTCATCAAAATATATCATTGCCTTCGAGAGTTATCGTGCTTACAGACGGACAGACGGACATTTTTGCGATGTCATAGGGATCCGTCCACTTACGTTTTGGGATCCCAACAAGATCCACAAGGACGTTTTTAATTTGGGTTTTGGCAACATAATTGTTGATCCTTGGAACAGCCTTACCGAAGATGCGGCTAATGCTGAATCGATCAATGGTTGCAAGTGCGTTGTTGATGTGATTTTTGGGATCCCAAAACGTAAGTGGAGGGATACCTATGACATCGCAAAAGTTGTCCGTCTGTCCGTCTGTCTGTCCGTCTGTAAGCACGATAACTCTCGAAGGTAATGAGATATTTTGATGAAACTTGGTGTGAGGATTCTTTGGGTTGTTGGACCAGTCGAGTTCGTAGATGGGCTTTGTAGCCCTACATTTAGGGGTGGGGGACGGGGTTCAGGTAACAGCTAATGTGATAGTCGATTATGGGGTAAGAAGACATGCTGAACAAGATGGTTAAAACCATTTTGTCATCGGACAAGTAGTTTGCCCGGAATCCGGCCGAAACCGGAAAGTTTGTTAAAAGTAATAGTTTTATTTGAAGTTGATTAGATATTCGATTCAGGAGTAGAAAGACATGCTGAAGACGATGGTGAAAACCATTTTTTCGACGGACAAGTAGTTCGCCCAGAATCCGGCCCATACCAGAAAGTTTGTTAAAATTAAAATTTTGTATTTGAGGTTGATTAGATGTTCGATTAAAGGCAAGAAGACATGCTGAACACTGATGTGAAAACAATTTTCTACCCGGACATGTAGTTCGCCCGGAATCCGGCCAAAACCGGAAAATTGTTAGAAGTTAAAGTTTTATTTCTGGTTGGTTAGGTAACCGATTTAGGGGTAAGAAGAGATTCTGAATCCGTGTGTGATAATCATATTTTACCCGGACATATAGTTCGACCGGAATCCGGCTGGAGTCGGAAAATTTGTTATAAGGTAAATTTTTACTTGAAGTTGATTAGATGTTCAGTATTGGGGAAAGAAGATACCCTAGGTTCGTTTTTAGCTTTCTTTTTTCGCCGGACAAGTAGTTCTGGAGTTCGGCCGAAACCGGGAAATTGGCAGAAGTGGCAGGAAGTTTTCGTCAAAACAGATATGGCTTATAGGGGTAAACACACATGCTGAATCCAAATCTGAACTTGGTTTTCTCAGATGGTTAGCTCTTTGGCCTTAATCTTTTTCTGAATTTTAATTGTAAAAATGTTCAAGGAGTCTTGCGATCACTGGATCTGGCTAAGACAAGACCCAGTTGTCTGGATCAGATATTGAATTTTTGGGATACCATCGGAACCTTTGGTCTTGTTAACTCTGATTAGTGTTGTATTCAAAATTTCTTAGAGTTATTTAGAGGCGAAAACCTTTTCTCTTGCTTTGTATTATTATTGTTATTATTAAGTCCACGCAAACATTTTTGGAGAAAGAACCCTGGTCGAACACACGAACACAAACATACAAAACAATAAGAGACAAGAAGACTGAAGAAGTTTCAGTAGGGACGTTCTCTACCGCCAGTGTCGCTGCTATTCGAGTGTGTGGCAACTACTGGCAACTTTGTCAAATCTTGGCGCTACTCCCTAGTGTTGTTTTGGTCTGGCGTCAATAATACAAGTGCCTCGACGAAGAACTGAACTCCGGCCAAAAGCTCATGCAGCGTCAAGTCGAAAGCTTTAGCTAATAAGCATTCGGCGAAGAGCGTCGGTTTCATTCAGCTTCAAGTCGAAGTCTTAGCCAATAAGCACTCGACGAACTTCTAGAATGACGCAGACAAACGATAAGGATCTGACGGTTTGCGGACTGAACCTTCCCGGGTTTTTAGTCACCATCAGTTAAAGTTGCAGTTTTTCAGCTTTAGGATGTCAGTGCAGAAAATCCGGCCGAAAACGAACGTCTATCGCATTATAATTCCAGGAAATCATTCAAGATAGTATTCCCTACTGCGATTCATTTACAAGCCGATGGTCAGACATGCATTCGCACCTAGCCAGCCAGTTTCTTACAGTTATAGCAACCACGAAGAAAACAACCAATTTACAAGGCAGAATCCGAAACAAAAAGAAGAGAGTGAAAGTAAAAGGAATAACAGTAAACTGTGACAGTCGAGAAAATAATAGAAACAAAACGTACGGATTGTCACGGTCGTTAGCTGATTAAGTGTTGACTGTTGAGCGACAATAAACGATAGTCAGGAGATGACGATACATGTGATAGAACGGTGTGGACTAAACTTTAGCCGATTATCTACGGGTCGCGACGTCACATGGACAGTCAATATTTTCCATTTGCTAATGGAACGGATTGTACCTAGAACGGTTTATAAGTGTAAACGCGTCCGGCGCTTCGCTGGCCACACAAATATAAATTCTGCAACATTAATTTAACCAAATTATCCTATTTCTTTCATGACGTCATAAAAAGATCACGGGCCATAGATAATCGGCTAAGGTTTGGTCAATACCCGATAGAATTGGCGAAGATACCGAAATGCGTTAGTAGAAGGAGGACGCGATACATTTAACTTAAAAAAGTTTACTGCAATTTGCTCGTCCTAGGCACGATGGAGGACTGTGTTTGCTCTTTAGTCTGGGGCGACTGAAGCCTCGATCACACTCGTACGAATAGTAAAAGTCGCACTTCCTTTGCCAACGACTAGCTGTGAAAAGAAAAATTATAACCGGTTCCCGTCATTACTCACAGGATAAGTTGTCCCATGCAACTGGTGGAATGGACATTCTGCCAACAGACGACTAGTATTTAAGTGCAACAGGCCCATTTAAAATGATAAGGCAAAATTACAACAGATTCCTGTCGCCTGTGCCTAGACAATTTGTAACACGATCAAGAATTTCAGCATATATTTAGCCCAGACAGTTCGTTACATGGACATTCTGTTACACGGACACTCTGTCACACACAGAACGTTCGTCACAGATACAATACGTCACGGCGGACAACCAGCCTCATTTATGAGGTGGAAGATTCGTCAACGTTGACGAATGGGTCTGATGGGTTTTTATTCGCCGATTGCTTACCAATTCTTGGCCGCAAGCCTTAGATTTTCGTCGTTGACGTTTCTGATGCCAAAAACCGAATTACTTTGAGAGGACGGCCTTGCCTTAAAATTTGTTCCAAATCGACTTACTTTTGTTCTGATGTCTGAAGTACAAGCGGAATCATAATCGTACGATTTTCCGTCGACTTGGAACGGTAATGATATTAAAAGTCCAACAACCCCGCTCAAAGTGTTATGTCATTGGCTGACCGAAATTCATTTAGAGATCTAGCAGTGTGTCATATAAGACGCATAGTCCAAAGTCCAAAACGCATAACTATGTCTCGACAAACAGAAAACATTACTATACTACGTAATAAACATATAGAGCGTGTTCCACCTACTTACCGTAGTTACTACGCATGACGTCACGATTTTTGGCTTCTTGGCGACAAGGCTAGAACGCATTTTCTTTTCTTCGGTCAATTATCATGCCACGGGTTAATCCGACCAATCACGTTACAGAAATGCGTAGATACCACGCTTACTACACCCTGAGCAGGGTAAGCAAATATTTCGAGAAGGTTGGAACGGTCACCGTAGTAACTTTTTACGAGGTCTGAACAAAAATAGTAACTGATAGTTACTATTGTTAGAAGGGTGGAACAGGCTCATAGCATCAAATTTCTAGACAACGTAATCGGTAGCAGTTTCAAACCTTTCGTTGGAAGTTTCTCATTCAGGTCTGAAACTGGTTCGTGAAGCCATACTGCGAGTGCCATCTGGGTTATAAAAAATGTCATTCTTACCTGGATACTGTCGCATGTATCCCGTAGCACTCCCAAAGAACTGCCATGACAGGGTTGGATCCTGTTCGTAGTTATTAACGAAGATACGATTTAGGTGCTCAGACCAGTAAAGGGAGTTCAACACGTCGGGAGCTAGAAAATGACAAGTTAAAAGGCCGGGGTTCTCTCAAAAATGGATGGGCGATTGCGCGACATATTATAATTTTAGTCGACGTCTTGTAGACGTCACAACTAGTCGGCTTACCGCCGTTTCATGATTTTTAACGAATAAATAAAACTGAACTGAACCATAGTACTCAACGCAGGGACTACCTTTGGGTAACATTCTCTAATCTGAAGATCATGCGAAATCACCGATTTCCAGCTGCTTCGGTAATAGTTTAACAGTAGGAAATTAAATATTCTTTGAGCCCAAGCTGACTTTGAAACATTTATTCAAACAATGTTTACAACGGATACGTCAGCTACGATTCTTCGTCAGCGATATTTCGGCCTTTCTTGGCAAGGGTCCTCGTCAGGCTGTCAATCCTCTGGTTCAACTTCGGGGAAGGAACAAACCTGTAATCATTACAGGTGTGTTTCCTTCCCCGGGTAGAAACAATAGATGGCAGCACTTTCGGGCCCGTGGGAAAATTACACTTTTTTTATTCTGTAAAGTTTTCTATTTATCACTCAAAGAGGATGTGTTGGCTGTGGGGCCGGGTAACTGCCGCATGTATTTAAAACTTATAGATTTTAGTCCATCTTCATAATTAAACTGGTGCCTGCCTGCCTGCTTGCCTGCTAGAACGGAGCTTTCCACTCGAAAGCAGAAAGATGGTTTGATGAAACGAAAGCTTGGCTGCATAACATCAGATAGTCCTCTCTGAGATAGGGTATACAGCTCCACTTTAGTTCGCACACTGTAGACTGTGGCTCAATTACAAGCAAAAACCATCCTTTTTGGCCCCAGGCAAGATTAATCATATTAATCATATTAAGTAATATTAATCAATCCGGCCTAAGATCCAACCGCACAGGTTACACATTTACCACTTTCTGAGAATAAGCGCAAATCGGGGTACTAGGAAAAAAAAAAAAAACACGACAAAACCAAAGTGTTGCTCTCGCAACACAATTACTAACCTAAGTATGTTGTGTCCTGAAAAGAACACTGTCGTTCGCCCGTCAAAGCTAATCCCTGGGAACGAATAGGCTACCATATGAGAAAACTGAAGTCATTAATTTTATTTGAGTGTACAGACATTGCCATTCACCGCTAGAAACCGCATTTATGACTGGCTTTGATAACTGATACAATGATACAAATAAACGGGAGCACTAGAAGAAGTGGAAGAGATGTGCACAAACCATGCGAGTAAGAATCTCATCGACCAAGGGCGTGGCCCCTTGACGGATGGCAGATCTGTTTCAGAGTGTTTCTCAGGAAATAAGGGAGAAGAAAGGGAACAGCCTTGTTCAGGCACTAAATCAGGGATTAGGGTGTGTTTTGTGGGGAGATTACGGCTGAGAGCTGGATGGAGGTAGGAGCCCGTCATTTTAACTCGGTGGTGGAGGGGGAAGGAAACCGGATGAGCTACTCGCTCGGAAACAGAAAAGAAAATGTAAACACGTTTTCGAGACTTCAAACGAAAGTGACGGGTACCTATAATATGTGTCTGTCTGTCTGTCTTTGAACACAATGATTCTAGAGGGGGTAAAGATGAGAAATTTCATGTTGGGAATTCTCACGTCAAAAATGAGGTCTAAGTCGTAGGTGGGCTTTGTCCCCCAGCATTTAGGATTGACGCGAGGGATGTGTTTAGAGCTTTAGAACATAAAACTATGTTTTAAACCAAATTGCTTGAAAGATCTGCAACTGAGATAAGGAAAGGACACGCTAAAATAAGAAATTAGTTTTATGAAACAATCAATAAAATGCATTACCCATTTTCAAGACAAGGGTAGCCTAGTCGAGGAAATGACTTCACTTTCAACCTCGTGGACTCCCTCGATACTTAACCCCTTGGTTGGGTTGACCGTGGGTCAAATTAATAGACTACTCTTATATACACACGGGGCTACATAGCCCTATATAGCCCTGTGACTGTGTGGAAATATGGGATTATATGGATGGGTTTAGAAGTTTAGAACATAAAACTACGTTAGACCAAATCACTAGAAAGATCTATGTTGAATATAAATGGACACGCTGAAATACAAAATACTCTTAGTTTTTATGAATGAATAAATAAAATTTATTACCCATTTTTAAGAAAAGTCGCAAACGGATGAGAGAAAAAAGAAGGACAAAAGACAAAATGCCAAGTTTGGTTCGCAAGCTTCAAGAAGGTAAAATGCAAAAACCCACACCACCTAAAACATAGATTTTATGGGGATAAACAGACTGTGTGAATAAAGAGACTGCCGAACAAAGCTGACTAAGGCGTATAAACGAGCAGGAATTCACGAAAACGTCATGGCTGCGTTAAGCAAATTTTTTCAGTAAATTTTGATTTCAATACAGTTTCAAGCACCACAATGCATGATTCAAGTACCATATTTTGTTTGTGCTTGATGACGTATTTTCTTTCCTTTTTTCGTTATCGTTTTGTCTCTAATTTTTATGATTGTATGCGTGGCCCTAGTTGACCCTTCGCTCAATCGTAAATAAATACATAAGACGTTGAGGTTTAAATCAACTTACATCCATCAAAGACGTTTGTTGGGACATGGACGGCACTCAAACTCAAGTTTACTGGAACGTTGAAGAAGTTCGGGTTCTGGGTGAGAGACAACTCCTTGTACCCTTCTTTCAGCTCTCCCTGGGTTCCATCCTTCTCTTGATTCCACTCGTTTAAGCGCTTGGCATTATAATAGTTGGCAACGATTCCCGAATCTTCCACGTGGGACATGGAGGCCTGCTCAGCGACGTCCATGATACGCTAGGAGAAAATTGTTTTCATAAGATTCCGACTAATAAAATACTGCAGAAGTATGAAAGAAATAGAAAACCGTGACTTTTCGGTTTTTTTCTTGATCAGCTAATTATCCCTCTAGGATGATGGGCGAGGGATAAACATGAATTCGGATATTTCGGTTGCACTTCCGGCAAACCATCCTCAGCGAAAAAAAACAAAAAAAAACTAAATCATAAAATCCAACACAATACCAACAGAAAAACGATGCGGAACCAACAAAACATGTAACCATATGTAACTAAAAACCAGTAGAACGATGCGGATTGAATGACAAACAAATTCAAATAAAATAACGAATATTAAAATGTGCGTGTTAAAAGTGTATATGTAGCCTACAAATCTGTGATTATTTTACAATTCTGAATTCTGTGTCTATTTACAATTTACCAATTCCCTGGGAAAGAGCAGAAGCTTTCACCCAGCACTTTTATAATCCTTCGTTTTTTCCCATAACTGACAAAAGAATTTCACAGAACTAAACTCTTCTGGGTGAAGTGCTGGGTGAAAGCTTCTGCGCTTTCCCAGGGAATTGGTAAATTGTAAATAGACACAGAATTCAGAATTGTAAAATAATCACAGATTTGTACATATACACTTTTAACACGCAGATTTTAATATTAGTTATTTTATTTGAATTTGTTTGTCGTTCAAGTCGCATCATTCTTCTGGTTTTTGGGATCCCAAAACGTAAGTGGAGGGATACCTATGACATCACAAAAGTTTTTCGTCTGTCCGTCCGTCCGTCCGTCTGTGCGCACTATAACTCTCGAAGGAAATGATATATTTTGATGAAACTTGGTGTGAGGATTCTTTGGGTCAAGAGTAAGGTCAAGTTGGTAGATGGGCTCTGTAGCCCTACATTTAGGGGTGGGGAGGGGGTTTAAATTAAGGGGCAAATGGAATATTTTTAAACAGATAATGTGATAGTCGATTATGGGGTAAGAAGACATGCTGAACACGATGGTGAAAACCATTTTGTCATCGGACAAGTAGTTCATGTAGGGGTGGGGGAGGGGGTTTAAATTAAGGGGCAAATGAAATATTTTTAAACAGATAATGTGATAGTCGATTATGAGGTAAGAAGACATGCTGAACACGATGGTGAAAACCATTTTGTCATCGGACATGTAGTTCGCCCGGAATCCGGCCAAAACCGGAAAGTCTGTTAAAAGTAAAGTTTTATTTGAACTTGATTAGATGTTCGATATAGGGGGTAGGAAAATATGCTGAAATCGATGGTGAAAACCATTTTCTTGCCGGATACGTAGTTCGCCCGGAATCCGGCCAAAACCGGAAAGTTTGTTAAAGTATAAGTTTTATTTGGAGTTGAGTAGATGTTCAATTTAGAGGTAAGAAAACATGCTGAACACTTCTGTGAAAACAATTTTCTTTCCGGACAAGTAGTTCATCCGGAATCCGGCCGAAACCGGAAAATTATTAAAAGTTAAAGTTTTATTTGTAGTTGATTAGATATCCGATTTAGGGGTAAGAAGACATGCTGAATCCGTGTATGACAATCACTGTTTACCCGGACATAAAGTTCGACCGGAATCCGGCTGGAGCCGGAAAATTCGTTATAAGTTAAATTTGTATTTGAAGTTGATTAGATGTTCAGTATTGGGGAAAGATGATACGGTGAGTTCGTTTTTGAGCTTTCTTTTTTCGCCGGACAAGTAGTTCAAAACAGATATGACTTGTACGTTTAACACACACATGCTGACTCCATATCTGAACTTGGTTTTCTCAGATGATTAGCTATTTGGCCTTAATCTGTTTCTGAATTTTAATAGTAAAAGTGTTCAAGGAGACTGGCGAAGACTGGATCTGGCGAAACAAGACCCAATTGTCTGGGTCAAATATTGAATTTTTGGGATCCCATCGAAACCTTTGGTCTTGTTAGTTCTGGCAACAGGAACTGGCCGGCGTCTTGGAAGACATCTATAGTGCTCCCGTTTAAAAAAAAAAGGTGATAGGAATCTACATCGTAACTATAGGCCTATAACATTGGTTTCGTGTATGAGTAAGATATTAGAGAAGATTATTGATTCTAGGCTAGCAAAATGGTTGGAGAAGAATAAGGTAATTAGAGAGGAGCAGGCTGGATTTAGAGTAGAATATAGTAATTGAAAGTTTTAACAGAAAATATTGTAAAGGAAGTAGAAAGTTGTATGTAGCTATTGTAGACTTAGAACGTGCTTTCGATAGTATTGAAACGGCGATGTTGTTTGGGATGATGTTAGGATTAGGGATACCTAGGCTTGTCATTAGAATTATTAGTCACATGTATGTAAGTAGCCTAGCTATAGTCAAAGTAGTAGGAAAAGGAACATCCACACATTGAAGTATTGAGCGGAGTGAAACATTGTCACCTAGGTTATTTTGTATTTATATTAATGATTTAGTAGGTTATCTACAGAGCCGCTGGGCTCCTGTAGTGAAGCTAGGAAGTTTATCCGTACCAGTGTTGTTATTCGCTGACCACGCGGCTTTGGTAGCCACGTCTGCACAGACTCTCTTGGATCTCCTCGAACTTTTGGATTTAAAACAAGACCAAAGGTGTCGATGGGATCCCCAAAATCTAATAGGGTCTTGTCTTCGCCAGGCTAATCATCAGAGAAAACCAAGTTCAGATATACCTCTATAAGCCATATCTATTTTGACGATACTGACCGAGACTTCCTGCTTTACTTCTGCCATAGTCCAGCAAAAAAAGAAAATTCAGAAACAAATCCCTAGAAAGAACATCTAATCAACTTTGAATAAAAGTTTGACTTAATCCGGTTACAACCGGATTCCGGACTATTAATATGTCCGGGTAAAAAATGATTGTCATATACAGACTCAGCCTCTCTTCTTACCCCTTAATCTTTCATCTAATGAAACTTTTGCTTTCAACAAATTCTCCGGTTTTGGCCGGATTCCGGGCGAATTAGTTGTCCGGCGAAAATGAGTTTCACCATCGTGTTCAGCATGTTTTTTTTACCCTCAACTCGAACATTTAATCAACTTCAAATGTAACTTTTACTTTTAACCAACTTTCCGGTTTTTGCCGGATTCCAGACGAACTACTTGTTCGGCAAGAAAATGATTTTCACCATCGTGTTCAGCATCTCTTCTTACCCCTGAATCGACTATTTAATCAACTTCATATAAAACATTTACTTTTAACCAACTTTCCGATTTCTGCCGGATTCCGGACGAACTACTCGTCCGGTGAGAAAATGGTTTTCACTATCGTGCTCAGCATGCCTTCTTACACCATAATCGACTATCACATTAGCGGATTAAATATATTTTGTTTGTCCATTAATGTGAATCCCCTCCCCCACCCCTAAATGTACAGCAACAAAGCCCATCTATGAACTTTACCTTACCCTTGACCGAATGAATCCTCACAACAAGTTTCATCCAAATATCTCATTCCCTTCGAGAGTTATAGCGCGCACAGACGGACAGACGGACAACTTTTGCGATGTCATAGGTATCCCTCCACTTACGTTTTGGGATCCCAAAAACTGAACCTGAATGTTAATAAAACAGAAATTGTAATGTTTGGTAAGAAGGGTATAACCCTGAAAAATTTACATTGAAAGGTAAAGAACTACCCCAAAAGAAAAGTTTTAAGTATCTGGGGGTTACATTGATGTCAAATGGTACTTGGAAGGAACATATTGCAGAGATGGGTAAAAGAGGTAAAGCTGCATCGTTTGCAGTTTCAAGAGACGAGACGTTAATGAAAGTTAAGAGCCTTAAGATGCACAAGCACGTATTTAATTCAAAAATTTTACCTACGATCCATTATGGGGCGGAGCTCCGGGGTTGCGAGGCTGCTGTCCGAACCGCAACTGGTCAAGTTTGGGGGTTAGGGGGGAGGTCCGGATTTTGTGAAATGCGTATGGACCAAACAAATTGAGTGATTGTGGTACAGCGGTATTTCAGCCATTCTTGGCAAGGGTCCTATTCAGACTCTGGCTGGAAAGACGAACCTGCGGTCACATTGATCGGAGGCTGAAATAAATCTGAGCTGACTTGTCCCTTTGGCGCCATCAAATATGAAAACCAATAAACTGGGGCTGAAGGAATACTATCCTTTAAGAACCCACCCTCGCTCCACAACCTAGTTAATTTAATTCCCTCCCTTCACATACGAAATCCTTTTTTCCAACTAAAACCCAAATCTGCATGTCCCGAAAGATCCCCGGATTTCTAATAAGACATTCTTTCTACGCATCTTTTGAATATTCACCAACTCAAGTCCCCTCTCCCTCCATCACAAGCAAGGGCGTCGGGAAATTTCTGACTGTGAAATCGACTTCTCGGGATTTTCTCTTAGACAATTTCCGCGCCATTCGCCTATCTGGGCCATCTGATGCTTAATTACTTCCGATAATCCATAGAGGCAGGCAATTCGTTGATTATCCCGAAGAGGGTGGCTGTTCAAATGCTCGCTGAGAATTACGGGCTTAGGGCTATTTCGGGGGGTGGGAGTAGACGATGGTTTGGTGCGGGGAGTTACTGGCGATACAGATATCTACTTTGCAGAGGATTCTTCTTACACACCCGCTTGCTGTGGACATAAACCGCAAAATACTTTCGAAAAATTGTTTTATATCGTCTGCCATCATGAATTGTTTAAATTGTTTGTTCCCCTACTAAGTGACATGGAAATGTTGCGGCCCACAAAATATGTTTTATATGCTACCGAATTGCATACAAACACAAAAGCGAAGAAAGCGGAATAAAAAAGAAAAAACAAAAGAAAAAGAAAATCCTTAGGCCTACATCGTAACTAGATCATAAGTATTCCTTCAGCCCAAGCTGACTGTGAATCATGTATGATGGCACTATAGAAACAGATCTGTTAAGTTCGGTTCGGAGGTTCGTTTCTAAGCCTGAAGAGGATCCCCTCCCGATGAAAAATTTGTAGCCTGTGTAGTAGTATGCTAGTAGTACTTAAACGTTGCATGTAATACTATGTAATAGCAAAGAATACTATCATTTAACGTGCCTCAGACTGGTCCAATCTTATTTAGCAGTATCCAGTAGCATCCTGTCTTGCCATAGTAGCATCCAGTCTTGCTAATAGTAGCATATAGTAGTATGCAGTAACACGGTAGCCTTGAAGTAAAAGCACGTAGTAGCATCGTGAGTACTGCATGCTACTTTTTCGTACTACTTCAACAGTACTATTATGAGATAAATTTTTCATCGGGCTGTCAGGAAGGCCCGACAGATTGCCAGTATGGCAAGGCATTCAGGTACGGTGGTCTGGAATACTTTTCCAGACTCAATCCGAGAAGCGGAAAGTGTACCGCAATTTAAACATCGGTTAAAGAAACATCTCCTTGAGGGTAGTTGGTGAGTGGAGGTTTGGGATACGAGAGAGGACAATTGACAAATTTATTAATTAATTTTTAGTTTATTCTAGTGAAGGTTTGATTAGAATACGGTAGTAAATGTCTACTGGTTGCGTTTTTCAAGCACGTATGTGCTTTGTTTGTAACCGGTCGTCAAGCCGGAATTAATTTTTTAGTAAAGTTGTTGAATCCTGAATCCTGAAATCCTATAAACCTCAACTGACGTGTCCGTTTAGTCCCATCAACTAGGTCGTGAGAACCAAAAGTCACACGTCTGAACAACCATTTACGGAATAAACATACTCGGCTACTCCCAGTCTCCTTAAATCTTTCAGAAAAATATGACAGCACAGCGCCCCGCAGGGGTTTGGACACTTTCGTTTCCGTTTACTAGCACATTGCCACCAAATCTTTTAACGGACCAGTCCTGTATATATTACTGCTTTACGTCCCTAGTCATCCCGCCTAGACTATTTTACAAGGTTTCGAACCCCTGTCGTTTTTATCCACTACGCTGATTTTTGCATTTGCCTGTTTGGATCTCCCGATTTCCAAGGCAGACCAACCGTAGGCCTATATTCTTATGCCTGGGCCCCACTATACCCACACGCGGTAATAACGCCGGTAATAAGACCGTCTTACGGTCGAAATTGGGAAGAAAAGACGCTGAAAACGTAAGATAGTCGAGATGGAAAAATCCATCTCCGCCATTTTTAAACGTAACTTTGGAGTGTTTGGACCAATCACAGACCAGAGTCACTGACTTTAGCCAATTTGAGTGATGATGGTGGTAATTTGTCTTGAGTTTCTTTGCTCCAGGTGTGACCAGGATGAAAAGTAAGAGTGGGTAATAACCAAATTAGCAAACCAAATTACGTACAGATGTGACTGAATGTGGCCCGGGCATTACAGAGGAACTCACTGGTCAGAAATATCGGTTATGCAAGTGTCTCTGTCTTTCTCGTCACGACCAGGAGGGACAAGCCAAGAGAGGCTGGAAACAGCCGTTCGTACTACTTGGTGAAACCAGTAGGCTACTGTTTCAGAGGTTCGAATACTGGAATAGAAACTAAACTACAGATAGACTACAAGCTTACCCTAACAGCTTCCATTTTGCTCTGGATCATTCTTTCCGTATCATCTGCCATCTGCCGCAAGATTTGCAGGCCATCATTGGGTCTTACGGTGGCTTCTTGTTGATATCTCTGCAAAATATAGGAAATGTAAGCGGGAATATGAAAATGGAACTTGTGGTAACTTGATTAGTGCAGCAGACACTGTGCTTACAAAACAGTGATACAAGCATGATTTTTAGGTATCCTTAGGTAAAATTCTGAGAGTGAAACATGCCTTCATCAAGTTCTTCATCGTCACATCACATGTGACACACCGAAAAACGAAAAAATCAGGATCCCTTTTCTTTTGGTGTTCTTCTTCTCCCTTAAGTCAGGATCCCTGTCCTGAGGCAAGATGCCTGTTTTGATCGAAGTATGGTATTGAAGGCTTGACACAAACCCACCCTCCCTTGTGGTTCCTCATCGATACCAGCAAATATTTCAGGCACGAAGCATCATTTTCTTACACAGCAACACGTTCTGAGCAACAACAGAAATATTAATCAAAGTAGATATTTAAAATAGTCGTAAGGATCACCTTCTTACATTGTCGGAAGTTTCATTAGAGATAATACAAGGTTGCGCGGTTTCAACAGATAATACTTAGGATGTTAGCTGTTATGTTTTTCAAACGCTACGCAGAACGTTATGCATACATAAATAGCCATAACACCGCTGAAAAAACATCTGCTGATTTTTTGTTTTTCACCATGATATTGGAAAAGTTAGCAGTTACTTTTTCTCTGTGTGGGAATGCTTCATACATGACGTTTTAATGCGTAACGGTTGAAAAACATAACAACTAACATCCTAAGTGCTCTGTTGCACTGTCAGAAGTATCTTAACAGAGAACCAAGGTTGCGCAGTTTCAACAGACAACACTTGGGCTGTAATCGGTTGTGATTTTTCAAACGTTATGCATGGAATGTTATGCATAACAAGCATTACCGAAGAGACGAAGTCTGCCGAAAACGCATCTGCTGATTTTTTTGTTTGTCGTTATGATATCGGAAAATTCAGCAGATGCATTTTTGACACTTTTTCGGCTCTTCCTGGCAATGCTTGTTTCGCATAATATTTCGTGCATAAGGTTTCAAAATCACAACAGACATCCCATGTGTGTCTGTTGAGTGTTGTCTGTTAATTGCGCATCCTTGTGTTACCTCTTATGAAACTTCTGACAGTGTAGCAACCTGAAGGGAGTCAGCGTCTGTGCCGTTTTGAAAAAGGTTGCAGGTATTAAACAGAAAGTTCAAACAGTTGTTGTTTTCTAGCTTACATTTAATGGGAAAACTTTTAATAAAAAGCAAAGTGTCTGCTGAGGAGCCCACCACCGACGAGAAATAACAGTCTCTCCAGCAAGGATAGAGTAGCGCGATCAAACAAGACCAAAGGTTTCGGTGGGATCCTAAAAAATAAAATTTGATCCAGACAATTTGGTCTCGAATCGGTCTTCGCCAGACTCCTTGAACATTATTCATATTGAGATTTAGAAACAGAAGAAGGCCAATGGCTAATCGTCTGAGAAAACCAAGTTCAGATGTGGATTCAGCATGTGTGTATTTACCCCCAGGCTATACGTGATATTACTTTGACGAAATTGATCAAATCTTCCTGCATTACTTTTGCCAAATCTCCGGTTTCGACCTGATTCCAGGCGCACTACTTGTCCGGGAAAAATTAAAGCTCGAAAACGAATTCAGCGTATCTCATTACCTCTACATTAAACATCTAATCAACTCCAAAAAAAACTTTCAACAAATTTTATGTTTTCAGCCGGATTCCGGGCGAACTATATGTCCATGTAGAAAATGATTGTCAAAAGCGGGTTCAGCATGTCGTCTTACCCCTCAGTCGAACATCTAACTAACTTTAGATAAAACTTATACTTTTAACAACCTTTCCGGTTTTGGCCGGGTTCTGGGCGAACTACTTGACCGGCGAGAAAACGGTTTTCATATTTGTATTCAGCATTCTTCCTACCTCTAAATCGACTATCTCATTAGCTCTTAAAAAAAAATGTTCACCCCTTAATTGAACCCCTCCTCCACCCTTAAATGTTCAGCTACAGAGTGCATCCACGAACTTGACCTCTCCGTTGACCAAAAGAGTCCTATATCTCATTCCTTTCGAGGTTTATTGTGCTCACAGACGGACAGACAGACGGAAAACATTTATGAAGTCATAGGTATCCCTCCCCTCCACTTACGTTTTGGGATCCAAAAGCGAGAGCGCTTCAAGCGTAACCCCAGCCCAGTATGCTCAACATAGTGTAATTCTTCAGTGATGTTATGTACTTTAGTTAGATTCAAGTTTCTATTATTGCCATTCATGTCTTTTTTAGGGACCCCAAAACGTAAGTGGAGGGATACCTATGACATCGCAGAAGTTGTCCGTCCGTCTGCTGTCCGTCTGTCAGCACGATAACCCTCGAAGGGAATGATGTAATTTGATTAAACTTGGTGTGGGGATCCTTTGGGTCAAGGGAAAGGTCGAGTTCGTCGATGGGCTCTGTAGCTTTACATTTGGGGTGGGACGTGGGGGAGGGGGATCAAAATAAGGTGCAAACAAAATATCTGTATACAGCTAATCATGTAGTCTATTAAGAGGTAAGAAGACATGCTGAACACGATTATGAAAACCATTTCCTCGCCGGACCAGTAGTTCGCCTGGATTCCGGCCCAAGCCGGACAGTTTGTTTGAAGTAAAGTTGAAGTTGACTAGATGTTCGATTTAGGGGTAAGAAGACATGCTCAGCACTTGTGTGAAAATCGTTTTCTACCGGGACAAGTAGTTCTTCCGGAATCTGGCCGAAACCGGAAAATTTGTCAAAGCAAGAGTTGCATTTGTAGTTGATTAGATGTCCGATTTAGCGGTAAGAAGAGATGCTGAATCCCTGTATGACAATCTTTTTTACTCCGACACAGCTCCGACATACAGTTCGCCCGGAATCCGGCTAAAACCGGAAAATGTATTATAAGTTAAATTTTGTTGATTAGAGTTGGATATAGGGAGATACGCTGAGTTCGTTTTTGAGCCTTAATTTTTCGCCGGACAAGTAGTTCCGGAATTCCGCCGGACCGGAAAATTGGCAGATGTAAGGCAGAAAGTTTCGACCATTTCGCCTGAACAGATATGACATAGGGGGTAAACACATATGCCGAGTCCATATCTAAACTTGTTTCTGGGATCCCAAAACCTAAGTGGCGGGATACCTATGACATCGAAAAAATGTCCGTCTGTCTGTGAGCGCGATAACTCTCGAAGGCAATGAGATATTTTGATGAAACTTGGTGTGAGAATACATTGGGTCAAGAGTAAGGTCAAGTTTGTAGGTGGGCTCTCTAGCCCTACATTTAGGGATGGGGGTTGAAATTAAGGGGCAAATGAAATATTTTTAAACACATAATGTGATAGTCGATTATGAGGTGAGAACAAGGTGGTGAAAACCATTTTGTCATCGGACAAGTAGTTCGCCCAGAATCCGGCCAAACCGGAAAGTTTGTTAAAAGTAAAAGTTTTATTTGAAGTTGATTAGATGTACCATTTAGGGCTAAGAAGACATGGTAAACACGATGGTGAGAACTATTTTTTCGCCGGACAAATAGTTAGCCCGGAATCCGGCCAAAACCGGAAAGTCTGCTAAAAGTAAAAGTTTTATTTGAAGTTGATTAGATGTTCGATTTAGGAGTAGGAAGTCATGCTGAACACGATGGTGAAAACCATTTTCTCGTCGGCGGACAAGTAGTTTGCCCGGAACCTGGCCAAAACCGGAAAGTTTGTTAAAAGTAAAAATTTTATTGGAGATGATTAGATGTTCGATTTAGGGGTAGGGAGGCATGCTGAACACGATGGTGAAAACAATTTTCTACCCGGACAAGTAGTTCGCCCGGAATCCGGCCAAAACTGGAAAATTGTTAAAAGTTAAAGTTTATTTGTAGTTGATTAGATATCCGATTTAAGGGTAAGAAGAGATGCTGAATCGATGTATGACAACCATTTTTAACCCGGACATATAGTTCGACCGGAATCCGGCTTGAGCGGGAACATTTTTTATAAGTTAAATTTTTATTTGAAGTTGATAAGATGTCCAGTATTTGGGAAAGCAGAAACGCTGCGTTCGTTTTTGAGCTTTCTTTTTTCGCCGGACAAGTAGTTCCGGAATTTGGCCGAAACCGAGAAATTGACATAAGTGCCAAGAAGTTTTCGTCAAACCAGATGTGACTTATAGGGGTGATCACACATGCTGAATCAATATCTGAACTTGTTTTTTTCAGATGATTAGCTATTTGGCCTTAATCTGTTTCTGAATTTTATAGTAAAAATGTTCAAGGAGTCTGCTGAAGACTGGATCTGGCGAAGACAAGACCCAATTGTCGGGATCCCATCGAAACCTTTGGTCTTATTAGCTATTTGGCCTTAATCTGCTTCTAATTTTTGGGGGGATCCCATCAAACCTTTGGTCTTGTTATATTTAGTTACTCCATCTTTGTGTACAGCTGCATGGTGGCTTTCTGGGGCCATAAATCGATACTGCAGGGAACTTTGAGTTATCTTAAGTAAATACGTTCTATGTATACGCGTACGCCAATAATAAGAAGCCGCGAGGAGCGAGGGCCCATCAAGGTTCTTAGCGATTATTGTAGGGGGATAGTTGCGCGTTTAAATTATTTTGACGCTATCTATGGCGTGGGTCTTAAGCTCAATACAGTATCGATTTTTGGCGCCCAAAAGCTGCAGTATAGTTGTGCAATATTTAGTTAGTTATTCACTGAAATAACGACAACTAGGGCCACTCGCAACATAAAACAAGAGCCTGGAGCCCATATGGCACTTGCAAGGCTGGTTCGGAGGATGAAATATAAAATTGTCCTTTTTGTGGGTTTTTTCTGATCATTTGTAAGCAGAACCTTTGAGATAAGAATGATCATGGACTTGAAAACCCCGAGAATGTATCGTTTGGTAAAAAAAAAACTATTTTATTTAGAACTTGGCTGTAATGATGCGCTCTTTAAAGGGGTGAGAAATTCATCTGTAAGCAAAACCCTTGAGGCAAAAACGATTACAGGCCCTTGGGGATCATTAATATAAATCGTTTGGTCAAATGTATTTTTCTGGCAAAGCTAAGATGCGGTCTGCACACATCTCGGTAACAGGGGAGGCTCTGTCTTTTTTTTGCTGTGTTCAGAATATGAAGTTATTTGGAGCCAGCTCTGGTGCACGATCGATTGAGTTTCAGTAGAGTTAATGCTGAAACTATGTAAGATGATCTTGAAAAATAATCATATGGCTTTTACAACAAGTAATCATATGGCTAATAACGGTTTTTTTCGCTTCTTTCGCAAACTTGATCGTTCTCAATCCTGATCAGTCCCACATCTGTTGCTTATCTGCGTGCGCGATGGAAAAAATGACCCAATTGCGATTCCGGGTGGATAAGAATTTCTCTGAAAACGATAATAGTAGCTTACTACTAAGGAAGGAGGTCTTACAAACGATAACAACAGGAAATTAAGGTTCTTCACTGGCTCATGTGGTCATAAGGCGACTTTAAGGGACCCTGGGGCGGTTGTTTTTTCCCGTACCGTGGGAATTTAATTTACGTAACTTAGCCGACTTACGACATTTCGTAAGTGGACTTCAGCACTGCTTAGGACCTGCGCTGCATAATTTTCCAAATTCGGAGGTTTTCAAACATGCGAGTTTTCAGATGAAGAACTTTCTTTTATTGTCAGAAAAAGGGTTTAGTTTTTCAGCCACGCATAAGTTGGTATTTCATTTGTGAGTATACTGACTGCAAAATAAAATGCTGAAAACAAATCATTAGAAATCATTCAAACAGGCGGACCGCGACTACAGTCAGTCTTACACTTTTCTGTATGGTACGGTATATAGATAAGATACTACTTGAAGCCCCTAAACCAACTACTAAACCAACACCTGAACCAACTACTTGAACTGCTTGAACCACCCAAACAATTCCACACTATCGGGTAAAGACGAACGTATTTGGGAAGTATTAGGGAGAAATCTGGTCCTTACTTTAATCCAATGTGCGGTGAGGAGACGAGGATCTAATTCATTTTATGTGTGGTTGTGAAGAAATTGAGGATCTGATGGAGGAAATTTTTAAGGGAGGGATTCATGGGAGGAAGTGGTTGTAGGGATTTTCTTAGTATAAGAAACCTGGCGAGGTTCCTCAGAGTCGCTAGTCTTCACAGGGAAAAGTGTTTGCGTGGGGTTTAGTATGACCGTTTATTTATGTATTTAGGCCTACATGTAATTATTTATGTTTGTTTGTTATGGCCTTTGGGCTTTCAAGGCAAATAAATTTCTTATCATATAATGAAAATTGGCTTCCAGTGTGAAAGGTGTGAGAGGTTCCGGCTTCGCTTACCATCGCGTAAGAAACTTAACGTAAACCCAGCTTACATATAAACTAAAAACCTACAGATTCAGTGAGAAAGCACCTTTAGTACGAACATACCGACCAGGGGAGGGGGATAAAGGTACACAGCCGCTAAAGGAAGAAACCCCCCGCCATCGGAACACGATTAGCGGTACGAACACTTGAGAACTTCGGTATTTTTCTCTCAAAGTCTAATCAGATTTTACCTCTTGTATATCCTTTAATCGCGTCGTCTGTCTTCCAATTTCCCACAATTGGACTCCAAATTTGGTGGCCCAATTTGCAACCCTGAAAAATCAATATACATGAGCGACCTTCATGGAAGGAAATACAAGCCGCATTCGTCACACCCAGTAGTTTCTGTTGTTTACTGCACAGGACCTGGTGCTTCTTACCTAAGGAGTCTTTGTGTCACCATCACTTTCCATCCCTACAAAACGTCTAACTTGGGTTCTTTGGGTTGTGTACCCGGGTACCGGCGTCTGTTACGCTGTGGAAAGATCATCAGGGTCATTTGCTCGGGGACTAGAAGTCCTCCCAGGATTTTCAGATAAAAGTGCGAAAATACTATAAAAGATTTCTCAGTCGTATTTTCTTCACTTTCATCATTAAGTAATGTAATTGATGATAGTGTCGAAAATCTGGGGAGGAATTCCAGCCCGAGAGCACCCGACCCTGATTGTGTGTCCAAGACATAAGCGGAGATTTTTCAACTATATGGTTGGTCCTGCCCAAGGGATTGCCCCAACAACGACAGGTCGAGGAGCATGGGAAACATTGCGTTGCTAATGCTGCAAATATGTAATCAGGGCTTCCCGACCAGGCTCACTGCACCGGGTTTTCCTAGCTGCATCGTCATCAGTTCCGCACGGAAAAGTGAAGATTTGTTCAAGTTCATGGCGGAAGTGCCAAAAATCCGGCCGCGAAAATCTGGTCGTCTGTTCGCAACATTAGAGGTGTCAATAATACTCGATGTGACCAAGTCGAAACACGCCGCTGGCCCTAAGGAGGAACAAGAAACGTCACCCAAACCAATACTCAAATTTTACAGAAATCCTATGTAAACCAATCAACAATGTTTGTTATGGCGAGGTTTCTGGTTTTTATGGAACTTGCAGTTTCGCTCAAGTGCGGTATACCGATCACTTTTCGGTCGGTCGGTCCACTTTTCTCGAGTTAGGGTACTTCCAGTATTGCTAGGACGATGAAACTTGGCAGACAAACCAGGGACCCAACCAAACAAACTTGGAAATAGTTAGTTCCCGATCCGACCACCGTTGGCGGAGTGGAGGGAGGGGGGATCCCGAATCTTGAGGCAGGCATAAGTTTGGAACGGATGATCGGATCTTAATGAATCTTGATATTTGGAAAGACCTCGTGTCCAGAAGTCCTGTTTCCTATCCGGACCGGATCCGATGAATGGGTGGGGGGCGAGGAGATCGGAGGGGCGAACCGAAAATCTTGCGACACGCTTAGAGTAGAGAGATCGGGATAAAACTTGGTGGGAAGAACAAGCATAAGCCCTAGATATATAGCAATAGAAAAGGACCAGATTTGGGCACTGTGGGGGGAGTTAGAGGGGGGGGGGGGATTCCAGTGTTCGCGAGTTAACATTCTTCCAGATTCGCAAGGACGATGAAACTTGGCTTGAACATCAGAGACTTTGACAAGATTGGCTTAAAAATAGTCAGTTCACCGGTCAGACAATCGTGGGGGGAGTGGAAGGAGGGGAATCCTGAATCTGAGGTATGGTATAACTTTCGAACAGGTGATTGGATCTTAATAAAACTTGATATTTGGGAAGACCTCGTGTCTCAAATGTCTTGTCTCGTCTTAACCGCAAAGTACAAAAATACTTTTAAGCTAAATATACATTTTCATGATCTCCATGAGCCCATGATCATTTTTGTCTCAAGAGCTTTGCATAAAAATTAATTTCTAGCTCCCTTAAAGTTCGCATCTTAATCAAAAAGTCAATTTTTTTTTTACCGAACCATGTATATTCATGGTCCCCAAGGACCCATGCTAATTTGTGCCTCTAGGATTTTGCTTCCAAGTGAATCGATTAAAGTACAAACAGACTTTTGAGGAAAAATACAGATTTTCATGATATCAATGACCCTGTCATCATTTACGCTTTAAGGATTTTTATTGCCGACGAATTTCTAGCGCCCTTAAAGTGCGCATCATCAAAGCCAAGTGATAAAATAAAATATTTTTTACCAAACAATCTAGTCATTTCCCAGGGCCCATGACCATTCTTATCTCAAGTCTTTTGTTCACAAATGACCACAACAAACCCTCGAATTGGCAAACTCCTACTTTTATCCTTTGACCCAGCCTTGCAAGTGCCATATGAGCTTCTAGCTCTTGCTTGCTAGGCATGAAGAGCAAGTAATAAAGAGTATTCGGCTGGTGGGAGCGGCAGAAGAGCTTGGGATGGCCAGCGACAGTTACGCTGTAGTCAACAGTTTGAAGACAATCGTGGGGATGGTAGACTTGGAACCTCAAAAAGTTACTTTCGCAGTTTCATTTTTTTTTTATCTAGTCCGAAGTGCCACATCGTATAGGGAAATAATATCGGAGAGGCTCTTTATAAAAAAAAAAAAAATATCATTATCTGCAATATATGGTAATTTGCAAGTATCTATGAAGGGTCTCAAAATCCTGGGTATGCAAAACTGAATGTTGTGATGTTTATCTTCATTGTTTTGTTTAAGTGTTTTAATATGTATATTTCACTTCGTGTATTTTATTTATACTCCGCTGTTATGCAAAAAGCGGGTCACAAATAAATAAATAAACAAATAGCAAGAGTTTTGTGACTTACTCGTTGTGAGGAATATCATTATCCTTTCCTTTAGATTCTTTACTTTTGGTATTCACAGCACCACACAGAAGCAAAATCACAAAAATCAGTTTAACCGTAACTCCCATCATTTTTCTAGTGCCTTCTTTAAAACCACGCAAGCAATAAGCTGCGTCACCACTATTTCAATTACAACTAAACCCGCGGATCACTCATTCTATTCGACACAGCGGCAGCTCAGAATCCGTTGCTGATGACATCGAATTTTTCTTCATCTGAGCTGTATAGCTCCTACTGAGTACACTAGTTTGCTCTCTTTAAACTGCTAAGATCTTTTCGTCTTTTGCTAGGATAAGATCACACTATCGATCCCTGGACTGCGCCTGGCTCCAGGAGTGTTTGTTACTACTGGAAACGACAGAGGCAAAAGTATGACTTGAGACTGAGGCGAGAAACAAAAGTCTAAAAATACGCCACTGAACAAGTTGCATGCTGGAACAAAAAGGAGCAACATGTTGCCTGTATGTTTTGCCGGATCAAACACGAAGTTTGGGAATAGCAAGGTACTAAAGCAGTTGAACCATGATAAAAAGCTACTCTTTGATCTTCTAACCTAAAACCAGGAAAAAAGTCCAGGCTCGCGTGTCACCTTTGTTTGAACACGCCTTCAGCCAGAGTTGACTATAGTATATCAAATTAAGAATCAGAACGGAAAAGTCAGCTAGAATGGTCTTAAGCGACATTTAGGCCCTTCTAGGCAAGAGACCTGTTTAGATCGTGGCTGGAAAAAGCAAACCTGAACAAGAAGGGCCAAAACTTCGCTGAAGAACATCGTAGCTGACTTTTCCGTTTTAATCATTTTCATATCACCTTTGTTTATACAAAATACGTTTTCGTATTTTATTTATATTTTCATAAAATCCTTCCCTATTTTAATTATCACTTTGTATGTATGTATGTATATATTTATTTCCCATCAAATGAAAACAGATGGAGTACAAGATAAAAAGAAAACGAGAAACACACTACGAGAGAATACACTAATACAGAAAAACAAAGAACGAGATGGATACCTAAATACAAAAATACAAAAAACAGAACTACTGTTCTGTTTTGTACCACATGTTTACCTAAAACAAACCACTTTCAGTATGTTTATTTTACTGTGTATTACTTTCTCTACCCAAAAGTCATCCCATGTTTGCCGGACCAATCACGAACGTTGGGTATCAAAGTTGAAACACGATTCAAATCCGACTAGCGTCTTACTTTGTTTCTAAAAAAAAATAAAAAAAAATAATCTCTTTTACAGTTTATTTACGTTTTCATAGAAACATTCCCACACTCCCGCTTCTAAATAGTGATGTAGAAGTATGTCAGCCCAAACTGTTATGTCCAACCTTTCGTCCGGCCAAGTCGGCAACTTTGTCTTACGAAAGACAAACCACGAAGAAAAGAGTCGGACAATGTCTCTTAAAGTTCAATGGGCACATCAAACTACCCCAATCCCACTCTGTAACAACCTAGGAACAATGCTTACCCCCTAGATCATCAGCTTTTTCAGCAGTTTCCTCTCTGTGATATTTCAAAGCGTAATTTTTTGGGCCAGTACATGCTCAATTTACTAGCTTGGACAAAGATAAAAGTGATGTTTCTTATAATACTTTAGTAGATCTTTATTTTATGCATAAATTAGCTTGTATAATTCAGATTTGAATAGGATATTTGCATATTCTGGTACATTTTATAAAGCAAGTTAATCAAGCTTCACAACACTATTCCACAAAGAAAAACTTTTAATAGGCACTTTAAGCCATGGAACTTCTGATGAAACACTAGAACAGTCAGGTAAACTGCATCTGCGGCACTGCGCTTTGACTTTGGTGACATCTCAAATATATCCTTTTCTATCAAGCATTGCTGGGAGTTTTTGAATTTCCTGCCAAGATATGCCAGCTCCTAAGATTTGGATCGTCGAAATGACAGAGAGGTAAAGACGAGGGATAACAAGAAAACGGCCGATTTTCGTAGCGCCTTCTAAAGGAAGTCGGAAATGTTTATTTGTGAAGCATTTAATACAAAGTAAAGCATTAGAAGTGTTCATTGTGCTTTAAAGACAAACCAGAATCCTTTTTCTGCTAGTTGACAGCCATTCGGCTAAAGCGCCATAATCGCAATTTCTGTCCGTCCGTCGGTCTGTCGGTCTGTCCCGGTTTTGCTAGTTCGGGCACTTCCAGATAAGCTAGGACGATGAAACTTGGCAGGCGTATCAGGGACCGGACCAGATTAAATAAGAAATGGTCGCTTCCCCGATCCGACTATCTGGAGGGGAGTGGAGAGAGGGGGAATCCGGAAAAACTAGGAAAATGAGGTATTTTTAGCTTACACTTCTTGTCTCAGACGTTCCATCTTAAATCCAGACCGGACCCGGTGACATTGGGGGGAGTTGGTGGGGGAAACCGGAAATCTTGGAAAACGCTTAGAGTGGAGAGATCCGGATGAAACTTGGTGGAAAGAACAAGCACAAGTCCTAGATCGATGACTGACATAACCGGAACGGATCCACTCACTTTGGGAGAGTTGTGGGGGAGGGGATCCGAACTTGTAGTGAGCCCGCGAGTTCGGTGCTTCCTGATGTGCTAGGATGATGAAAATTGGCAGGCATGTCAGGGACCAGACCAGATTATATAGAAAATAGTCACTTCCCCGATCCGACCATCCGGGGGGGGAGGGTGGAGGGAGGGGGATGCCAAAAATTGAAGTATTTTTAACTTTCGAACGGGTGACCGGATCTCGACGAAAGTTGATATTTAGGATGAACTCGTGTCTCAGACGTCTCACTTCAAATCCGGACCGGATCCGATTACGCTGGGGGGGAGTTGGAGGAGGGAACCGGAAATTCTGAGAAACGCTTAGAGTGGAGGGATCGGGATGAAACTTGGTGGGAAGAACAAGCACAGGTCCTGGATACGTCATTGACATAACCGGACTGGATCCGGGCACTGTGGGGGAGTTGGGGGTGGGCGGATTTCTAGCGATACTGCGAGTTCGGCTTACTTCCCGATGTGCTAAAGCGATGAAACTTGGCAGGTATGTCAGGATCCGAACAGATTGACTTGAGAATAGTCGTTTCCCCGATCCAGCCATCGCAGGGGAGTGGATGGATGGGGAGTCCGGAATCTAGAGGCATGCATAACTTTTGAACGGTTGATCGGATTTGAATGAAACTTGTCAGGTAGAAAGAGATATCGCCTAAGATGTTCAGTGTCAAGTCCGGGTCCGGTCTGATACCTGTGGAGGATGGGGGGGTGGACTCAAGATACGCTTAAATCAGAGGGATTGGGACGAAACTTAATGGAGAGAACAAGCATTAGGCCTAGATATGAAATTGACGTTGCCAGATCGTTTCGGGGCTCTATGGGGGGGGGGGTGAGCAGTTGGAGGGGGTTTCCTGGAATTTCGGTAGTCGCGAGTTAGAATGGTTCCAGAGGTACTAAGACAACGAAACTTTGCAGGCATATTAATGACCCGACTTAACTGAATTAAGAACCTGACACAACATACCTCCAGATAATTCCGTCCTAGATCCGAGCATTTTTGGGGGAGTAGGGAGGGAAATATGGAAATTGACTTCTGCACATTGCGAACGAGTGGTCTGATTCGAGTGAAACTTAAGAGGAGATAAGAATCGATGACCTAGACGTGTAAAACATGCTTTGGAACTATAAGCGACCATGGTTTGGGGAGGGGGGGGGGGAACTTTTTACATGCACAAAAACCAAACGGATGAGCCGAATGAGATGCAAGTTCGACAGTGCCGAGTTTATGCGGCCTAGATTTGTTATTTGGCGTCCGGGCCGGATTCGGCCAAGGTAGGGGGGGAGGCAAATTTGCAGATAGGCTATGCTCCGATTTCAGTAAAACTTGATGGAATGGAAGTGGAATGCCACAGTGGGAAGAGTTGGAGGGAGAGTGCCGAAAAATTTGAGGCTCGCATAGGGTTCAAACGAGTGCATCAACTTAAATGAAACTTGAACTTAAACTTGAAACTTTAAATGAAACCCTAGATGACATATTTTAGGGTCCGAACTAGATCCGACGACGGTGGTGGAGGGGGGTACCGGAATTTTTCAAGAATGATCAGATTTGAGTGAAACTTGACAGATGATATAAAGGAAGATGCTTTAGATTATCCATTTTTTAGTCCGAACCAGACTCTGCCACGGTAAGGAGTGATGGAGGGAGTACCGGTAATCGTGCGGTAAGTGTAGGGATCAAACGAGTGGATTTATTGGGCTGAAACTTGGAAGTTTGAACAGTCATGCGCATTTGCTCCAGATAATCAGAGACGGTACCGGAACTGCTCAGAACTGAGTGAAACTAAATATCCTATTTCTATTTCCGAAACGCATTTTTGGGTGGTGGGTGTATTTTGTGACGTTCTCATCTACTTTTTTGAACAGCCTACTCGGTACAAGTGCCATATGAGCTCGTAGCTCTTTTCTCAGGAGGGAGTGGAGGGAGGGGAATCCGGAATATTAAGTCATGTGTAACTTTGCAACGGGTGATCAGATCCTAGTGAGATTTAAAAATTGAACAGAGGACATTTCTCTCTGGTGATCATTTTCGGACCGGATCCGACAACTATTAACGGGAGGGGGGGGGACTTGGCCCGCTTAGACTGGTGTGATCGGGGTCGAACTTTGTGGGAATAAGAAATAGCTGCTCTGGATAAATCATTTACAGAACCGGATTGGCTCCGGATATTGTGGGTGGAGTCGGAGATTCCGGTGTTCGCGAGTTATGTTACTTCCAGATGTGCTAGGGCGATGAAACTTCGCTGGGATATTAGAGATTCAACAAGATTTGCTTAGAAATCGCTACTTCCCAAATTCGATTATTCATTAAAGTACCAATCTTAACCGCAAAGTAAGAAAAATACTTTTAAGCAAAATATGCATTTTCATGGTCCCCATTAGCACATTATCATTTTTGTCTCAAGGGTTTTGCTTACAAATGAAGCTCTAGCTCCCTTAGAGTGCGCATCTCAACCGCAAAGTCTTTACTTACTTTTGACCAAACAATACATCTTAACCCATGCAAGTACCATATGAGCTTACAGCCCTTGTTTCACAAAATATCAGAAGATGTCAGCAATATATCAAAAACAAAGGGGCTAGTGTGTGCATAATTTACCTAGCTATGAAACGAAACAACAACGAAAATCCAGACTCGCTAAAAGAAGACGTGCCTCGAATGTAAAGTCAGCAGAAAATCCAGGAAATGACCGCGAAAAGATTCCTTTTGATAAATTTCTGGAATGAATGTTTTCTAATCATTCTGAATGTTATCTGACTAAAGTGTCCACTAAATAGTGCTTATTCAGTCAATAAATCAGAATTTTCCTATCAGCTGGATGCGAGAGTGTATACGTGGCCCATCCCTTCCAGTGTCCCATACCTCCACCCGCTCCCATATCTTAAGATTCTGGATTCGCCCTCCCTCCACGATGGTCGGAGCGGACAACTGACTCTTTCTACGTCAATCTTATCAAGTCTCTAATGTTCAAGCCAAGTTTCATCGTCCTAGCACATCTGGAAGTAATGTAGCTCGCGATCACCGGATCCCATCCTAATTCCCCCCCCCCCACAGTGCCCGAATCCGGCCGGTCTCGACACTGACATATCTAGGACTTACCTAGCTTTTAATTTGGCTGAAATTTTAGGTCTTACCTAAATTACGCGCCATTCGACCAGATAGGGAGCAGGCTACTATGAAAGACGGCGCAGGTAAAGATTTGCGAAACATTTTTAAGGCTGCCTATGCCTACGATATCACATATCTGTCCCTGCCTCGAGAAGTCGAAGTCGAAGTCATATGGGCACTGTTCTGTTCTGTGCTGTTCTGCCTGTTCTATTTTGGGGGTACCTATTTTCTGTTCTGTTTTTGCAACAACAACAAAAAACAGAAACACAACAGGTCTCCTGTTCTTTTATTTACCTGTTCTGTTCTGTTCTGTTTTTTTTTTATGCCTCTTTTCACCTGTTTCTGTTTTTATGGCACTTGCCCTTTGGCCAAGTGCCATATAGCGATCGCAATTTCTGTCCGTCCGTCGGTCTGTCCAGGTTTTGCTATTTCGGGCACTTCCACATAAGCTAGGACGATGAAACTTGGCAGGCATATCAGGGACCCAAAAAGATTAAGCTGAAAATAGTCACTTCACCGATCTGAGCATCGTGGGGGGGGGAGTGGAGGGAGGGGGAATCCGAAATCTATAGGTATTTAGAACTTATGAAGGGGTGATCGGATCTTAATGAAACTTGATATTTGGAAAGACCTCGTGTTTCCGACGATCCGCTTAAAATACGGACCGGATCCGGCGACTTTGGGGGAGCTGGAGGGGGGGGGGGACCGGAAATCTTGGAAAACCCTTAAGAGTGGACGGATCGGGATGAAACTTGGTGTGTAGAACAAGCACAAGTCCTAGATATATTGTTGACATAACCGGACTGGATTCGAGCACTGCGGGGGGTCAAAGGGGGGGGGGGCAGAATTCCTGTTATCCCGCTAGTTCGTACTTCCGGATGTGGTAGGACAATGAAACTTGGCAGGCATATCAGGGACCTTAAATGATTAAGCTGGAAATAGTCACTTCCCCGATCCGAGCATCGTAAGGGGAGTGGAGGGAGGGGAATCTGGAATCTTGAGGTATTTATAATTTACGAATGGGTGATCGAATAGCAGTGAAATTGGATATTTGGAGAGATCTTGAGCCTCAGACAACCCATTTAAAATCCGGACCGGACCCGGTGACGTTGGGGGGGGGGAGCTGGAGGGGGAAACCGGACATTCTTGGGAAACGCTTAGGGTGGAGGGATTGGGAAGAAACTTGGTGGGAGGAACTTGCTCGAGTCCTAGATACATCTGTGACATAACCGGGCCGGATTTGGGCACTGTGGGGGGAGTTGGGGGGGTGAGGGTGGAATTTGGTGATCCCGCGAGTTTGGTACTAGGACGAAGAAATTTGGTAGGCATATCAGGGACCCGAACAGGCTGCCTTGAGAATGGTGGTTTCCCCGATCCAACCATCGTGGGGAGCGTGGAGCGATCGGGAATCCGGAATCTAGTGGCATGCGTAACTTTTGAACGGGTGATCGGATTTGAATGAAACTTGGCAAGTGGAAAGAGCTATCGTCTCAGATGTTCCATGTGAAGTCCGGACCAGATCCGATAATTTTGGGGGGGGGAGGTTGAGGGGGCCACCGGAAATCTCATGAAACGCTTAGAGTCGAGGGATTGGAATAGAATTTGGTTAGAAAAACAAGCATAGCCCTGTAGACACGGTCTTGATAGAACCAGATCTTACCGGGGCTCTTTGGAGGGAGTTGGAGGAGGTTTCCCGGAATTCCAATGATCGCGAGTTATGTCGATGCGTCATATGCCCTAGATGACATATTTTAGGGTTCGGACCGAATCCGACCACGGTGCTCGATTCGAAAAACGCTCAGATTCAAGTGAAACTTGATAGGCGGTAAGAGAAGATGCTTTAGATGAATAATGTATGTGTCCGAACCAGATCCGGCCGTAGCAGGGGTAGTTGGAGGGGGAGTAAAGGTAAAAGGTAGAAAAGTAATATGCCCTAGATGATCTGACGCAAAGCCAGAAATACTCAGACTCGAGTGAAACTAGATATCCTATTTCTAGGTCCGAACCTAGGGATGTTGAAGGTTGTATTTTGTGACATTCTCATCTACTTTCTTGCATCACCTACTCGTAACAAGTGCCATATGAGCTCGTAGCTCTTGTTTTGTAACTGTTTTCCGTCTGTTTTTCTTTTTCTTTTTTTAGCGGGAACTGCTAGTCGTGGCGGCCATCTAGAAGCGGTTTCCGACTCCTTACGACAGACTACGATTTCTTGTGGTCTCCACTTGTCGATAGTATCGTATTTGTTCGATAGCATGCGGCATAAAGTGTAAAAAGTTTTTCCGTATAAAGATTAAAGTTAACTGCAGTATTTGCTACTCGGATTATTCTTATCTCCATGAAGATAAGATTAATACCAAATAGAGATAAGATGAATCCGAGTAGCAAATACTGCAGTTAACTTTAATCTTTATATGGAGAAACTTTTTACAGTGTACGCATGGCAGAATTAGACTCTGGGGACTGGAGGAAATGAGTGTTCTGGTCAGTCAGTTCAAAATCCGTCAGACTAATGTGAACTTGTATGTCTTTTTTACATCAAGCTTCACAAGATTACTATACAATTTTTTAGAAAAAGGTATGTCAAAAGTGCCTCTTCTATCTACGTCTAATTTTTATGGCACTTGCCTTCCGGCCAAGTGCCATATACCGATCACTTTTCCGTCGGTCTGTCGGTCTGTCGGTTGGTCGGTTGGTCGGTCGGTCGGTTAGTCCGGTGTTTGCGAGTTAGGGTACTTCCAGATACGCTAAGACGATGAAACTTGGCAGGCATATTAGGGACCCGAACAAACTAAGTTGGAAATAGTCACTTGCCCGATCCGACCATCGTGGGGGGAGGGAGGGGAGCCAGAATCCGGAATGTAGTGGCATGCATAACTTTCGAACAGGTTATCGGATCTTAAGGAAATTTGATATTTGGAGAGACGTCATGTCTCAGATGTTCCACTTCAAGTCCGGACCAAATCCGATGAATGTGGGGGGGGGGGCGCAGGGGGGACCAGAAATCATATGACAAGCTTAGAGTGGAGGGATCGGGATGAAACTTGGTGAGAGGAACTAGCACAAGCCCTAGGTACATCATTGGCAGAACCGGACGGGATTCGTGCACTGTCGTGGGAGTTGGAGGGGGGGGGGGAGGGGCCGGAATTCCGGTGATACGGAGTTAAGTTACTTCTAGGTGGGCTGGGACAGTGAAACTTGGCAAGCGTACCAGGGACCCGACCAAACTAACTTGGAAATAGTCAATTCCCCGATCCGACCACCGTGGGGGGAGTGGAGGGAAGGGGAATCCGGAATCTAGAGGTACGTATAACTTTGGAACGGGTGATCAAATCTTAATGAAACTTGATATTGGAAAGACCTCGTGTCTCGGATGTCCCATGTGAAGTCCGAACCGGATCCAATTATTGTGGGGGGGGAGTCAGAGGGGTAGCCGTAAATCTTGTGACACGCTAAGAGTGGAGCGATTGGAATGAAACTTGGTGGGAAGAACAAGCACAAGCCCTAGATTCACCAGTGACAGAACTGGATCGGGTTCGAGCACTGTGGGGGAGTTAGAAGGGGAGGTCCGGAATTCCGCTGATCACCAGTTAAAGTACTTCCAGATGTGCTAGGACCATGAAACTTGAACATTAGAGATTTGACATGATTAGAATATTTTTGCCTCATGGGTTTTGCCTACAACTGAATTTCTTAAAGTACAAATGATACTTTTGATTAAAATATACATTTCATTCTCCCGATGAGCTCATCATCATTTTGCTTCAAGAGTTTTGATTACAGATAAATTCTAGCGCCCCTAAAGTGCGCATCATCACAGATAAATGCATTATCAAACGATACGTTCTCGTGATTTCCAAGGACCCATTATCTCAAGGGTTTTGTTTACAAATAATCACAACAAACCCACGAATTGAAGAATTCCTACTTTCATCCTCTGACCCAGCCTTGCAAGTGCCATATGAGCTTGCAGCTCTTGTTTATGGCACTATTGGTACTTGCTTTCCGGCCCAAGTTAGTCCGGTGTTTGCGAGTTAGGGTACTTCCAGATAAGCCAGGACGATGAAACTTGGCAGGCATATGAGGGACCCGACGGTAGTCACTTGCCCGATCCGACCATCGTGGGGGGAGGGAGGGGAGCCGGAATCCGGAATTTAGTGGCATGCATAACTTTCGAACGGGTTATCGGATCTTGATGAAATTTGATATTTCGAAAGACGTCATGTCTCAGATGTCCCATTTCAAGTGCGGACAGAATCCGATGAATATGGGGGGCGAGGGGAGGGGGGCCGGAAATCATGTGACACCCTTAGAGTGGAAGGATCGGGATGAAACTTGGTGAGAGGAACAAACACTAGCCCTAGGTACATCATTGAAAGAACCGGACGGGATTCGTGCACTGCGGGGGAGTTGGAGGGGGGGTCCGGAATTCCGGTGATACGGAGTTAAGTTACTCCCAGCTAGGTACGGCCACCGTGGGGGGAGTGGAGGGAAGGGGAATCCGAAATCTAGAGGTACGTATAACTTTGGAACGGGTGATCGGATCTTAATGAAACTTGATATTTGGAGAGACCTCGTGTCTCGGATGTCCCACGTGAAGTACGAACCGAATCCGATTATTGTGGGGGGTGGGGGAGTCAGAGGGGGGAGCCGTAAATCTTGTGACACGCTTAGAGTGGAGCGATTGAGATGAAATTTGGTGGGAAGAACAACCACAAGCCCTAGATTCATCAGTGACAAAACATGATGGGATTCGAGCACTGTGGGGGAGTTAGATGGGGGGGGGGGGGGGGGGTCCGGAATTCCGGTGATCACGAGTTAAGGTACTTCCAGATGTGCTAGGACCATGAATCTTGGTTTTAACATTAGAGACTTGACATATTAGATCATGTTTGCCTCAAGGGTTTTGCTTACAACTGAATTTCTTAAAGTATAAATGATACTTTTGAGTAAAATATACATTTATTCTCCCGATGAGCTCATCATCATTTTTGCTTCAAGAGTTTTTATTACAGATTCCAATTTCCAGCGCCCCTAAAGTGCGCATCATCACAGCCAAATGCATTACCAAACGATACGTTCTTGTGATTTCCAAGGACCCATTATCTCAAGCGTTTTGCTTACAAATAATCATAACAAACCCACGAACTGATGAATTCCTACTTTCATCCTCTGACCCAGCCTTGCAAGTTCCATATGAGCTTCCAGCTCTTGTTTCTTTTTCTGTTCGAATAATAATTGACGAAATCTTTCCGTCATCCCACACCGAAGAGAACAGTGCATTTTTGTTTTGGCATGACTGCAGTCTGTTTCTTGAGTATGAAGTAAAAATATCTGAAATGAAATTTATACTATTTCCAAATTACACAATGATCCCGGAACCTGTATTAATATATTAATAGTTCATAACATTTTTAGGTAACTGAGTTTCGATTTAGTCTTCCCTGTCTCTGAATCAAGATATCATTCTTGGGGTTTTATCCACGTCCAGGGGGCATTAAGGCGAAAAGGCCGGTAACTACAACGCAGCTTAAATTCACACATTTTCGGCCATAGCTAATCGTAGCCTAGTAAAAACAAAATTAGAATATCTCATGCTCCAGTAGCATATATCAGTATGCTTGTTGTGTAATGCCAATAAAAATCAAATACAGTCCTTCCCTATGTAAAATAGTTTTCTTCATGAAGCTGCTGTATTACAATTTTGTTTCTGAGAAAAGTTCAACATGCCGGGAGGAAGTCAACCAGTTTTCAAAATTTTTATCAGGAACCAAATATTTCTTCAGACCAAGACGACGGCAAACCGGCAAACTATGTTTGACAGTGCAAAAAGTATACATCAGCTGCATTATATTAGAGCTATATTTCGGGCCTTCTTGGCGAGGGTCTTCTTCAGGCCCATGTTACATGATGTGCCGTAACCCCCTCCCCACTGCAACCGTCCTGCCCGGCCTTTTTGGTCTGTTTGTATTTGGTCGAAAGCAAAGCACTCGCATAGCATAGAAGACGCTCGAGAAAATAATATTGTAATTGTAGTATCAGTATCGTTTTTATTTCTCCTGTAATTGTTTGACAAGTAGGTATCAACCTTGCTTAGAACTGAGACAAGGAACTTTATTCGCTTGAAACAAACACGCAACTCGGTTTGTTATAGATATGGTGGGAAAAACAGAAAACAGCTGTTTAAACAGCTGTTTTTTTCAACAAAACAGCTGTTTTCTGTTTTTCAAGAAAAACAAAACAGAAACAGAACAGGTTACGTGTTTTCTACGACACCTCTTTATGTTTCTGTTCTGTTCTCAAAATGCCTTGTTTTCTGTTTTTCTGTTTTTCGAAAAAAAAAAGAACAGTGCCCATGCTTAGTCGCAAACGGAGTGGGATATTTTCCCGGAAGCTGGTACGTGGTAGTGCTTCCACTTTGAATCTAGACTACCCAAAAAAAATAGTGCAATCATCAGGCCGGTTATACAGTGCTTACAAAGCCTGTTTATGTTCAAACCTTACTCTACAAGTCATTTTAAAAAAAATAAACATGTTTCTTTTTAAGATAAGGAGATTTTTGCACAAAACTAGATAAGACAATGTTGAAACGTCGCACCTCAAAAGAAATTTTCGAAAATCAGCATGTTTTCAGCGCCAAAAAAGTGAAAATCACGATTTGCCAATGTCTTTATGTCACTCTGACAAGTCTGAAACATAGGACTGTCATTCTGACAAGCTCAAAACACACGATATTTCGTAACTTAATGACATATGGAAAATCTCTATACAACCATACGACAAGAAATATGTCATTTCCTTTCGAAATTCACCTATCTGCCTCACATGGCAAGCTCAAAACTTACAACTGTCTCTAATATACGACTAGAAAATCTCGTCGTAAAATACGACACTGATCATTTTCAGGGAAAATGGCGGTTAATGTTATTCTGGCAAGTCCCTTACTTACTGTGATTCTGACCAACTGAGAAAACAAGACTGTGAATCTGACAAGCTCAAAACATGCTACTAAAATCTCTATGGAAGAATACGACCAGAAACAGGTCATTTGAAGGCGAAGCTAACTGCTTTGTCTGCCTTTATCTGGCAAGGTCAAAACTTACAACTGACTATCTATGTTGGTATACTGTTTGTGCAGATGGTGTCATTATGGGCTTACTGGTTAGGTTTGTTGGTAAATCTGGTCATTTACTGATTCCATTTGCCAAAATAAAGCAAACAAGAATATAGAATATGCATGGTGTAGGACAGAATTTACAGTAGGTATCTGCAAAGACAAATAGTGCAAGGATTGCTGTGAGGATCGATTATTTGCTTGGTGTGCTAGCTTTTTGCAAGGGACCTAAGGCTGACTATGTTCCAGGCTGTCTGGCGTTCCATTCCCTTTTGGCTCTTTTCAAATGGTACAGGCAGGTCGATGCCAGTCCATTTTCTTCAGAAATACAAAATTGGACTGACATTCTCTTGAAAGTACATTGAGGCTTGCTTGTTTCATGCTTGAAGGCAAAGCAACAGACTTCTTTGTTGCAGTGTGTAAGATTATAGCTTGTAGCAACAAAAACAAGCATGCAAACAAGATTGTAAACAAGGTGCAGGCTATTTCTAGAAACCACAGGATCTGCGAAGGCAAAAAGTTCAAGGATTGCTTTTGGGATTGACTATTATTTTGGTAGGCTAGCTATTTGCTAGGACCTAAGGCTGAGTATGTTCCAGGCTGTATGGCTTTACATTCTCCATGGCTTTTTTTCACAAGCCAGTCATTTTTCTTTTAAATTACAGAATCGGAATGTCATTCTTGTCGAAGTATATTGACACATGATATGAACTTGGTCTTTTTAGGTTGTGAGAAGCCAAAGGACTAATTTGAATTAATAGGACTGTTGTACTACATATGTGGTGAATATTTGCTCGGCTTTAAATCTATTTATTAATTTTTTACCTTATTTTTTTTAGTAGCACAAGGGTAAAGGCTTTCTTCTTTGCAACTCTTTGAGGAACCATGAGGGAGCAATTTACTTGGATTAAAAGTGACTTATCCGCAGATCACTTGACTTTGCTTCACTACCGTCTAGTTGATTTTTAGCCAGCTTAGGTGCATCATTAGTTTGTCCTGTTTCTTCAGTATTATTCAAAGATGCTTTACTGAGAATTGGTATAAAAGTATTCTACAAACCTGTAAAGATTCTGTCGATCCATCATTACAAGAGGACCATGTGACTTCATAAGAATTCCTCCCTTGACTGCACTCCTGTTGAAGAACACAGGAAGATTTCCTTGACAGGGCAAGTCTTCTCGTTGTTACAGGAGTGCTGCGTGAAGCCGCCACCCTAAACTCCTATTTTTGGGAAATGACTTAGGGAAAAAGAGTAAAGGTTGAGATAAAATTCAGTGGAGTATCCTGAAGGGAAGCTTAGAACCTTCACTTTCTGCTGGTACCATAGTTTACTTGAAATTGTTCAAGGCTAAGCTGGAAAACACGAAAGAATATAGGCACCCAAGTGATCATGAAGTCGCCCACTTTGCTAAAAATAGTATTTTGCTACATGGTGAAGTTAGAGGCCAGCTGTTTGGTCAGAGAGGTTCCTTGACCTTTTGCAAATAACAAAATTTGCTGTTTTCTTGGAATTTGCATGATTTTTCTGGGGATGGCAGCTTCATGATCCAAGGTGGCAGGATCATGTACCATGGCCAATTGGGGGTGGGCGGTGCCATAGTAAGGGCAGCTTCATGCAACACTCCTGTACCCTTGTCAGTGGGCAGTCTTCTGAGCTGGTTTTACAATCAGGGATAGAGCAATGACTGATATTTGCCATATCTGACCTCGACCCAAATATGAGCTTGAAAAATCACATTTGGTCGACAGTTTAAATTTCGCGGGCGAATTGTGGACGGATTCACCATTGCAAAGCATCCATATTCGACTACTGTGGACAGAATGAAACCCCCAATGGGTGTTGTAATAAATAATTCAATGTATTTGAATCTAATAAGTTGCCTGTTCAGTTAAACTTTAAGACTAGAAAATCCCTTCGGAAAATACGACAAGAAACGGCTCTTATAAGGCGAAATTCACGGTTAATGTCATTCTGGAAAGCTGAGAACAAACAACTGTGAATCTGAAAACATCAGGGGGCAGCAGAGACTCAAATTTCTGACATGTAGCCTCGGAAATGGCACTTTTCGGGGAGGGGGGTACCCACCACCCAATTTAAATTTGGACATTGCAATTTTGTAAAAAGACCACCCAATTTTAATTTGGACATTTGGTTATCTGAAATTAACCACCCAATTAAAATTTGGCAATATTCGTGAGTAAACGGAGACCACCCCAAAATAAATAGAAAAAGGATGTTTACATTTTTTATTGCAGAATTTTTTGCTTATCAAGTACAAATAAAGACAGAAAAAGTCATTTACATGTTTTTTCAACATTTTTTTTTGAAGATTCCGCTGGTCTCAGTATTGTTTCTTTAGGGATTTCAGGAAAGAATCCCGTCAGAATTTGAAATCTTCAAAAGGTGTGCGAATCGCTCAAAGATGACATTTACATACAGATACAGATATTAAAGAAGAGTGAAGGTACTGTATCACTTATGATTTATGTGTATAGTGAGGAACTTGACTAGGCTAAGGATTCCCTAAGTTGAGCTAGGACTAGCCTATATGGGTGGTACCCGACCTAGAATTTCTATAACCTCGAACTTGACCTTAAAATACTACAAGCAAACTTCCACACAGTCCTAAATTTATCCTAGGTCATTCAGGGTGTCTTTCTTGACAGTTAAGACTGCACTGGTCTTTCCTCTTATTATTTTTAGGCACAAGTTTGAGGTTGTAAAAGTTTGAGGTTTGGTACCTCTCCTGTAGATTTACAACAAGATAATCTGGCAAAGCATCAAGCATGCACATTTTTGTATAGTGCAGGCAGGATGACAGGAAGTATGAGAGCAGTAATAGTTATCCAAAGGTGCAGTAATCTCAATGCATCCCAGTAGCAACAGGCTGTCACAGGTCCAACTTCCATTTTCCCCTCCCCTAATCTGGGAGTTTTTAGAATGTCTCGAAAAGAAAAATTAAGTCATAACAATGGAGAAATTTTAATATCAGTATGCCTTAATTCTTATAATTTCAGGCTACTGAAATACTGAGTTCTTGGGAATAGTGTCCCAACGTCTGAGCACATGCCCCAATGCATGGGCATGGTGCTCGTATGTTGGGGCACCATGTCCCAGTCATACACAAATCCTCAATTTTTGGGCATGGTGCCCCAACGTTTGGGCATGCCTGGACGTATGGGCATGGTGCCCATACGTTACGGCACCATGCCCTGGAGTATGGGCATGGTACCCCTGTGAAATTTGGTTAAACTGACACTGGCTACATACCTAAATAGGGCCTTCTTCCTGTCCTAGATCAAAAGATACCTGATTTCACTGTCTATCCAACCTCATTTTCCAATTTCCAAAATGTTAGAGCACTTTCAAGATACAGAGAGTTTTGTGGAGGCCACTTCTTTCCCAGTGGGTTTACCCTATCCTGTTACAGGTAGTTGCCACTAGGTTACTCAATCCTTTTCCATGTTGTCAAAAAGTCAAAAGTCAGAGTAAAAACAGGTAAAAAAAAATAACTCAAAATAAATACAATAAAAGGCAAACAATCTAAAGGAAATATTTGCTCCAGTGAACAGATTGAAAAGCTTGCCTCATCCATGCTACCTAGCAGCAATTTTCTGGAAAAGGATAGGATAAGCCCACTAGAAGAGAAGTGGCCTCAAAAAAACTCTGTGTATCTTGGAAGTGCTCTAACATTTTGTAAATTGGAAAATGAGGTTAGATAGAAAGTAAAATCAGGTATCTTTTGATCTAGGACAGGGAGAAGGCCCTATTTAGGTATGTAACCAGTCTCAGTTTATCCAAATTTCACAGGGGTACCATGCCCATGCTCCAGAGCATGGTGCTCCAATGTATGGGTACCATGCCCATACGTTTGGGCATGCCCAGACGTTGGGGCACCATGCCCAAAAATTGAGGATTTGTGCATGACTGCCATGTCCTGCAGCAATACCATGGAACCCCCTTTTTGAATAGCTAATTTCCATTTCAGATTTTCAATTCAACAGATTTTCATGGGGTATCAGGCCATTCCTGCAGGGCATGGTACTCCCAATGTATGAGCACAATGCCCATACGTTGGGGCATGCCTAGAGGCTGGTACACCATGCCATAAAAAATGAGGATTTGTGTGTGACTGGCTTGGCTCCTGCACTTAAAGTTCACTTGCTTCATTCGAGCTTGGCAAAGCAAAGGAATTAAAGCTTGATTTCTGCCCATTTGTCATCATAAGCCTGTCCACTAGGCTAGAGGAGATTCGCTGTAGTTTTAGCATGAAAAAAACAAAACAATATGTATTCCTAAGGAAGTAACCATTCAGTCACCATAAAAGTAGTTGCACTTAGAAGCTGTTAAGAAGAAAGAGTCCATAAGATAGCTTGATAGGTTTGCAGATCAAGATCTGCAACAATTAACATAGCTTTTGTCAGTTAGTCGAATCCACAGTTGTGTGAGAATTTTTATTTTAGTCAGTAATGTGTGAAATTGTTACATCCACTGGGAATATTTCTGGTACTTGTCTGCCAACTACCTGCAGCCCAAACCTAGGCAATCTGGCACTATCTTATCTAGTTATGAATGAGAGTCTCTTCAAATCTCTCAAACTGCTCGTCCAGAATGACAAAACATTGTCTTATACATTTAGGACTTTCCAAAAATCCTGAAAGAATTGCACTTTGTATACCAGAAAGAGATTTACAGATGGTAAAATATAAGCATCACGAGAACAGGCAATGCAGCTCACAATGTCAGACAAACAGACAAGAGTTTGTGAACTTAGCAATTCTTACTTCTGAGTTTAAGGAGAGGATGACGCTAATATACCTACTTCCTAGTCAAGCATGTAGTTATTGTCATGTCAGAGTAAAAGTAGTTTATACCTTGAAGCTATTAAGAAGAAGCAGTCCATATATTAGCTTGATAGGTGAAGAGTAGGTTGTCACCATACAAATACTTCTAAAACCATACAGCAGCATAAGTTTATTATCTTCTGAAGTTGGCTATTTGGGTCTAACTTGATGTTCTTTCCAGGGCATAGTCAGTGATCAAGAAACAGTACCACCTGGACTAGCATCATCGGTAACTCAGCGATGGATACAGAAGTAGGCTATCAGATAGTGTGACTAAGAAAGAAAGTCGAAGTTGAAAAATTTAAAATCATGTGGAATATATAGAAGCTCTTAAAGTGTCTGCAAGAAGGAATAGCGGACGCCCATTCAATCATCAACCAATGCAGATTGAAGTCCAAATGTAATATTTTCCCCTAAAGGATCTACATATGGAAGCTCTGCCTTGTCAGCAAGAAGGAGTAGGTGAACCCCGTGCACTGTTCGTTATTCATTGGACCTTCAGGCCCAGCGCCAATAAGAGCACCTGACCAGGAGTCAAGTTCCAATGCTTAAGAATGTCAAGTCTGCTTATAGTGTAAAAAAGGCAGAGGTGGAGTATTAAGCGCAATCAGTCTATGAAACAGGTGTGCAAAGGAATTATACTCAGCTTCCAGATACCATCACCACTTTTTCGTTCCTTCTGGGAAGCCAGGAGTTCGAGGTTGGTTATGGAAGGCTGCGTCACAAGAAAGTGTGTTGGTGATATTTCGTGCGTTAGAGATATTTCGTGTTCGTCTCTTTCGAGCATATAGACTGCAAAGGGCTACAATATGATAGTGCTTTTCATGACAAAGAGTCAGGTGTGCGACACACATATGGTAACACAATCTTTCAAGCTTCCAAGTAACAAAGAGGGGAGACCGTTGACAGAACATACAGTGCTAAGATCCTGTGCACTCCTATAGAATTCAGATAAATCACAGACCATACACCTGTATTTAAAGCCAGTCTCGTAGAGCAGGATGTCCAAGAACAGAGAGGTAGTTTTGGCAATGTCTGAAGAAGAATAGAAGCATCTCCTTCATCTTTTGACGGAGGGTCGACCTTGGTCATGGACCATGCTACAGACTTCAGCACCAGTGACCATGACCTTGGATACCCGATCGCACTCATCGATGTCTCGCGAATGTTTAGTTGCCTAAGTAAGGAATCTTATTGATGCATGCCAGTGTGGTCCTAACGTAAAGTGATCGGCGGAACATCTGTGCTTTAATAGTCGGAGCTATTTCATGTGAACTTTCACGTTCTATCTATCATAAGTGCTTTTATTCTGCCAAAGTTGCCTTTAAATACTGTGTTGCTTTTACTTTTTGTGGTCTTCGTGACGGAAGATTCCTGGTGTAAAATAAAATCGTGCTTTAAACCAAGCCAGATCGGATTTCACTCCCTACAAACAGACAGATGCTTGACTGTATGTTTGAGTTGGTGTAGGTGGATAGTAATATCATTTAATATTCTGATTGACACGTATACGTTTCCGGTCAAGCCACTCCAGTGCACTTGCTCTCATTTAGATGGATTATAAAGTTTATCGATGCTTCTGTGACTGGCCCGTTGGTTGATCTTACCGTGATTCTTGCTTGATGTTACTTAACGTGCTCCTAAATATTGAATTTGGTAATACCTAATTCGTTGAAACACAATTAAATTCCCCATTTTCAAAATCATATTTTGTCTTCCATACCCAGGTGTGAATTGCGTACTCACTCACTTATATCCTAGTATGAGGTCACAAGCCCTGCAAGTCTCCCTAGCGAAAGCAGCTGACGAACCAAGAATTGCAACGAATTTTGCTCTTTCGTAAAGGGCATAAGGAGTTGAAGCTAGGAGGGATTTCACCTGCTTCTGTGCCGATGGAAACCTTCGATGTGCTCGAGCTTGTTTTTGGCGTGCTCAGGGGTGCTACATTTGCCTGTGCGGGCAAGGTGTTTGTCCACAGTTTCTTCCATCCGGGCAGCGGGGTTGCGAGCAAAGCCTTCTTCACTTCGTCTCTAAGGTGCAAATTACCCAGACAAGGTCAGTCGACGTTTCTTGACTAACGAGGCTATACGTCATGTTTACGGAAGGTTCACAAAGTTTGAAGCCAAGCTGACCATCTAACTTCATTCGTTTTCGGGTCCAAGGTTTCAACGTCCAATGAGACAGACAGTGAATCCTGAGTTCTTCGTAACTGACCTTGAAATGCAACGCCGGTCTTCAGTGGGGGGATGGTGTATGTTCAAAAGACAGAATTATTAGGAAAACAGCAGCTATAAGTTCATATGGTACTTGCAAGCATGTATTCAAGTTCTCGTACTGGGATGTGAATGAATAAGTTTCGTCATCCTAGCACATCTGGAAGTACCTTAATTTGCGATCACCAGAATTCCGGACCCCCTTCCAACTGCCCCCACAGTACTCGAACCCGGTCCGGTTCTGTCACTGATGTATCTAGGGCTTGTGCTTGTTCTTCCAAACAAGTTTCATCCCGATCGCTCCACTCTAAGCGTGTCACAAGATTTCCAGCTCTCCCCTCCACCTCCCCCCCAACATTCATCAGATTACATCCGGACTTCAAATAGGGCATTTGAGACATGAGATCTTTCCAAATATCAAGTTTCATTAAGATCCGATCACCCGTTCAAAAGTTACAGATACCTCAAGAATCAGGATTCTCCCTCCCTCCACTCCCCCCCCCCCCATGATGGTTGGGTCAGGGAACCGACTATTTCCAAGCCAATCATGTCAAGTCTCTAATATTCAAGCCAAATTTCATCGTCCTTGCACTTCTGGAAGTACCTTAACTGAATTCTGGTCCGCCCCCCCCCCCCCACATTCATCGGATTCGGTCCGGACTTGAAATGGGACATCAGAGGCATGACGTCTTTCCAAAGATCAAATTAAATTCCGGCTCCCCTCCCTTCCCCCACGATGGTCGGATTGGGCAAGTGACTATTTCCAACTTAGTTTGGTAGGTTCCCTAATACGCATGCCAAGTTTGATCGTCCTAGCATATCTGGAAGTACCCTAACTCGCAAACGCCGGAATAACCGACCGACCGACCGACGGAAAAGTGATCAGCATATCGCTGTTGATACATCTTGGCTAAAATACCACTTTATTTAAGGTACTTTGGTTGAAATATCACTAAGATTAGGCCATATCGGCTAAAATGTTGTTGAATTTAAGCTAAAACCCTTTTATTCTCACAAAAGACCACCCAATTTAAATTTGGACCTTTTTATTCCAACAAAAGACCACCCAATTTTAATCCGGACTTTTTTATTCTGGCCAAAAGACCGCCAAATTTAAATTTGGACCTTTTGATTCTGGCAAAAGACCACCCAATTTAAATTTGGACATTTGCTGAAAAAGGGACCACCCCACGGGGGGTTGATGTCGGGAATTTTAGTCTCTGCTGCCCCCTGGAAAACATACAAAAAGAAATTTCTTCATAGCCATAACAAAAATGTGGTTTATGGCAACTGCCTGTAGGCTTTATGTCCTTCTGAAAATCTCAAAACATACAACTGTCATACAGACAAGCTTCTAAGATACGAATGAGAGTAGATTATCTGGAGCATGGGTGGGGGGAGGGGGATGAGTCACCCCCAAGCCCCAGCCCCCTTTCGAACCGCCCCTGCGTGTGGTGTGGTTCAGGTCTATACCGCTTGACGCTCTCGAGAGGCACCTAGCAAGACTCGCGTTTTTCCGTTTAAATCTGTTCAGTTTACAGATGGCGCCTGGAAAGCTAGAACGTGAACATATGTCTTGTCGAGTTTCGGTTGACCATGGAAATTAGCTTGCGTCTGGTTGGAAAGTGGAATTCAAGTCTTCGGAATAACTAGTAAGACATTCTGGGTATAGGGACCCATTTGATGGAACCACCGCTTGCTTCGTCTGTTCTCAGAGACCAGAAATATCTATACCGCTTAACGCTCGCGAGAGGCCCCTGGCGCGACTTGCGTTTTTCCGTTTGAAATCTGTCCAGTTTACAGATCACAGATGGCGCTGGAGACTGGGACGTGAACACGTAATTGGCTTGCGTTGCGTCTGGTTGGGAAGTGGAATACAAGTGTACGGAAGAAGAAACTAGTAACGCTTTGGGGTTGGGAGGGAACCATTTGATCAGTGTTTAATCCGCACATCCAAATTTTGTGAACTGCATGCACGGTTTAACCTGGCATTGCCGTCCAGTATTCAGGGTCTATTAATTTGTCACGCATCTGCTTGTTTAGCAAAGGACGAACGCCTGATTTCATTTCGAGAAATTTGCCTAAGAACTGGTGAAAAATTGTCCGGTTGCTTCATAGCCTGTGCTATTTCTGTGTGTGTGTGCGTATATGTAACCATACCAGGTATAGGACCTTTCTGCTTCTTCCGTAAACTTGTATTCCATTTTCCAACCAGACGCAAGCCAATTTCCATGATCAACCGAAACTTCCATCCCAACCGCCATCTGTAAACTGAGCAGTAGAGCACTACTGAGCAGATTTCAATGAAACGGAAAAACAAATGTCACGTGAGGATCCTCTCGCGAGCGTCAAGCGGTGATGCGGTTTAAGGCGTATTCTCGCCGTTCCCCGAGGGATCCAAGGGAACGGCGAGAATAGAGGGAATCACTCTACGCGGACTCCACGTACAGAAACAGCAAGAACATGGGGATGCTTCCAAAATGGACTTTGTTCTAAAAAAAATATGCAGTTCTTAATCATTCAGGATCAACTTTATTTTTGGTTTTGTTTATTGTGATTGTTTTTAATTAATTTTACATTACACCAAAACCAGCAAAAATGGTTCCCCTCTGAATCTGAAAGGAAGTCCTTTTTGATGATGGTGATCATAATCGGAGCATTCCCCGTCCGTGGGACTCGCGAGAATACGGGGGTGAGTCCCCGAGACAAACAAAACGCAGGGACTCCTCAAGGCATGTGGAGTCCTCGGAGAACGGCGAGAATACTCTATAGGCGTATTCTCGCCGTTCCCTGAGGACTCCTCGGGGAATCGAAGGGAACGGCGAGAATAGAGGGAGTCACTCCACGCGGACTCCACAACGAGAACACGAGGAATGCTTCCAAGATGAATTTTCTTCTAAAAACAAATATGCAGTTGAATATTCTTTGAGCCCAAGCTGACTTTGAAACATTTATTCAAACAATGTTTACAACGGATACGTCAGCTACGAAAAAAAAAAATCATCCCATTCAATATACTTAGAAAAAGACCAAATTCTTACAACGTTGAAAACCCATCCCATTCAGTATATTTTGGAAAAGCCCAAATTCTTGCAACTTGCACCGGACTACATCAAACCATTCGAGAAGCCGTTTAGATAAAGACAAGAGCTACGAGCTCATATGGCACTTGTTACGAGTAGGTGATGCAAGAAAGTAGAGCACAAAATACCACCTTCAACCTCCCTAGGTTCGGACCAAGAATTAGGATATCTAGCTGTCTTGCATATCTAGGTCATCAGATCTTATCACCCATAAAGTTTCACTCGAATCGGACCACCTGTTCGCAACCTAGGGAAGTCAGTAATTTCCGGATTCCCATTCCCTTAGCTCGCTCAAAAACGGTCAGATCCAGGAACGGAAGTTTTCTTAGGGCATCATGTCGGGTTCTCAAGTCTATTTGGTTGGGTCGGAGATATGCCCGCCAAGTCTTATCGTCCTTGAGACATCTGGAATTGTCATAACTCGCGATCACTGGAATTCCGGGAAACCTCCTCCAACTTCCCCCAAAGAGCCCCGGTAAGATCTGGTTCTGTCAAGAACGTGTCTATAGGGCTTATGCTTGTTTTTCTTACCTAATTCTATCCCCGATCCCTCGACTCTAAGCGTTTCGCGAGATTTCCGGTGGCCCCCTCCAACTCCCCCCACAAGTATCGGATCCGGTCCGGACTTCGCGTGGAACATCTGAGACGTTTGCTCTTTCCACTTGCCAAGTTTCATTCAAATCCGATCACCCGTTCAAAACTAGGCATGCCACTAGATTCTGGATTCCCCATCCCTCCACGCCCCTACGATGGTAGGATCGGGGAAACAACTATTCTCAAGGCAGTCTGTTCGAGTCCCTGATATGCCTACCAAATTTCACCGTCCTAGTACCAAACCCACGGAATCACCGAATCCCCCCCCCCCAACTCCTCCCACAGTGCCTCAATCCGGCCCGATTATGTCTACAATGTCTCTAAGACTTGAGCAAGTTTCTTCCCACCAAGTTTCGTCCCAATCCCTCCGCTCTAAGCGTTTCCCAAGATTTCCGGTTTTCCCCTCCAGCTCCCCCCCCCAAGTCACCGGATCCGGTCCGGACTTTAAGTTGGTTGTCTGAGGCACAAGGTCTCTCCAAATATCCAATTTCATTGCTATCCGACTACCCGTTCGAAAGTTATAAATACCTCAAGATTCCGGATTCCCCTTCCCTCCACTCCCCCCACGATGCTTGGATCGGGGAAGTGACTATTTCCAGCTTAATCATTTAAGGTCCGTGGTATGCCTGCCAAGTTGCATTGTCCTAGCACATCCGGAAGTACAACTAGCGGGATCACCGGAATTCTGCCCCCCACCGTGCCCGAATCCAGTCCGGTTATGTCAACAATGTATCTAGGACTTGTGCTTGTTCTAACCACCAAGTTTCATCCCGATCCCTCTACTCTAAGGGTTTTCCAAGATTTCCGGCCCCCCCCTCCAGCTCCCCCCAGAGTCACCGGATTCGGTCCGTATTTTAATGGGGGCGTCTGAAACATGGGGTCTCTCCAAATATTAAGTTTCATTAAGATCCGATCACCCGTTCAAAAGTTATAAATACCTCTAGTTTCCGGATTCCCCCTCCCTCCACTCCCCCCACGGTGCTCAGATCGGTGAAGTGACTATTTCCAACTTAATCTTTTGGGGTCCCTGATATGCCTGCCAAGTTTCATCGTCCTAGCTTATGTGGAAGTGCCCAAACTAGCAAAACCTGGACAGACCGACGGACGGACAGAAATTTCGATCGCTATATGGCACTTGGACGAAGGGCAAGTGCCATAAAAAACCGAGCAGGCATTAACCGAGATACAGGCGAGTACTCCCTACCGGAAACGTGGAACGGGGTTATTACGGGAAGAAAATTTAAGCCTCAGTCTCTTATTAAAAACAAAAGCGAAGTCGATCAAAATGCAGAAAAAAATGTTTCCTGCCGTCGCTCCAATCGTGCAGCAAAAATAGCAGCCGTGTCAAAAACTAAATCTCAGCACTATTTTTTCCATGCAGTAATTATTCAAAATAGATACAGGCGAGTACTCTATGATAGAAACGTAGAACGAGGTTATTAATAAAATAATATTTAAGCTTTCAGCCCCTTATCAATAAAACAAGAGCTACGAGCTCATATGGCAAATGGCACTTGTTACGAGTAGGCACGTAGGCAAGAGGATCGGCAAGAGGATCGGACCTAGAAATAGGATATCTAGTTACACATAAAATGATCATATAAAGCATCTTCTTTTACCGGCTATCACGTTTCGCTTGAGTCTGCGCATTTTTCGCGAAAGTACGGCACTCCCCCCCCCCCCTCCACCTTGTTCAGATCCGGCCCGGACCCTAAACTGTGTCATCTATGGAACATCGTATCTCTATTCTTTAAGTTTTTTTTTTCAAATCTCTCCACTCGTTTGACCCCTATGCGAGCTACACAATTTCCGGGACTCCCCCTCCAACTCCCCACACTGTGGCCAAGTACAACTAGGACACATAGACGTCGTATCCCTGACATCTCCTCTTCTCACTCTTCAGGTTTGAGCCCAATTGAAGCATATCTGCAAATGTCCGGTTCATCCTCCTCCTACCCTGGCCGGATCTAGTCTGAATCGTAAAAAACAACCTAGGTCTCACAAAATAGGTATTGTCAAAGTTCCATTCCGCGGTCCAGTCGTTTGGTTTTTGTGCATGTCACAAAGTTCCCAGACCCCCTCCCACTCCAACTCCTACAACCATTGCCGCATGTGGTTCGGAGACATATCTTGCCTGTCTAGGTTATCAGTTCTTATCACTAGAAAAGTTTTACTCGAGTCGGACCACCCGTTCGCAACCTACAGAAATAAGTAATTTCCGAATTCCTCTCCCTCGAAAATGGTCGGATAAAAAAACAAAACGTTTCTTTAAAGGCGTTGTGTCAGGTCCTTAATTCTACTTGGTTGGGTCACTAATATGCCTGCCAAGTTTGATTGTCCTTAGAACATCTGGAAGTATCCTTATTCGCGATCACTAGGATTCCGGGAAAACCCCTCCAACTCCCCCCAAAGGGCCCCGCTATGGTCTAGTTCTGTCAAGAAAGTATCTAGGGCTTATGTTTGTTCTTCCCACCAGATTCCATCCCGATCCCTCGACGCTAAGCCATCCACGAAAATTTTCGGTGCCAAAAAAAGCTAAAAATAGCTTTTTAGTTCAAAACACCATATATGTCACTCTACTAATTATTGCGAAACATATCGTTCTTTTATATTATCATTTTTATCCGTTGCGTTGACACTTAATTCTAGGTTACAGTGAAAGACCATGACCATAGACCATTATAGCATGTCAAGTAAATGACAATGCTTTTGCAACCGATTCTTGACCGACGACATGAATCAAACTTTTCTTATCATAAAAAAAAACTCCGGAAACAAAATAGGTACACTTACTAGGAAAAGTCGGAAGCCCCTCGTCGCAGAAGATGATTATGGAGTAATCGCCGATTGTTAGTTACAAGTCCCTGACTTGTCTCACAGTTGGGTTCCGCCTATTCTTTGTATGAGTGTGTACCCTACCACTAAAGCTGTCAACCCCTCAAAGACTAAAGTCTAAGTTACAGTGATAGACCATGGAGAATAACTTTCTTACTCTCAGATTTATAGAGATCAAATAAAATGTGCACCAATTTGCACTAGTTTCTAGCCCCTTATGAACCCCTTCTAGCAACCGATTCCTAATTACAAGTCTCCGTGATAGACATAGTATAAATTGTTTTCAGTTCAAATACACCAGAGACACCAACTAGCAAAAGTTACAACCCCCTCATCGCCGAAAATGATTACGCTCTAACAGTCGATTTCTGCTTACAAGTAAAACAAAGCAACAGAAAATCCGAAGTAGGGACTAAATTGACTTTATCCTTTTCAATCTTAGACATCGTGACTCGTGAAAACTTCGAACATTATCTTGGATAATCTAGTTCGTATTATAAAGCTATCCGTAACTTTTCAGGATCCAAATACCATAGATGGTATTATCTCTCTTAATTATTTCGAAACTATGTCGTTGTTTTACATTATCATTTGTATCCGTTACGTTAACACGGTCGGAAACCTCTCACCGCCGAAAATGATTATAGTATAGCAGCCGATTGTTACTTACAAGTCCCTGACTTGTCTCACAATTCGGTTCCGCCTATTCTTTGTTTGAGTGTGTACAGTACCACTAGTTAACAACCTCTCAAAGACTTAATTCCATGTTACAGTAATCGACCAAGGATTTATAGAGATACAAAAAGTATGCACCAATTTTCACAAGTTTATAGCCCCTCATGAACCCCTTCTAGCAACAGATTCTTACTTACAAGTCCATCTCCCCCTGATAGACATGGTACCAAAATGTTCTCACGATCAAATACACAAGAAAGAAATGATATGGTTAATAGGTACACCAACTACCAACTTTACTAACACCTCATCGCCGAAGATGATTATGGTCTAACAGCCGATCGTGGCGTACAAGTACACTATATGTCTCCCGATTGGGATCGGCCTATTTTTGGTTTCAGTGTGTACCTCACTACTGAAGTTGTCAACCCCTCCAAACTTTTGAACTGTTGTATCTCATGAAGGAATTTTTGTATAAAAAAACAGATGACATATACTTTGATCAGCTCATCAAGATCTATCGTTATGCCGTTGAAAAAAAAAATTCTATCTGTATTAGTTCAGAACTTTCTAGTATCACCACTTAGAAAAAAGCAAAAGGATAAGCTCTAGTTTCTTTAGCAGTGAGAGAACTTGTAAAGTTTAAGAGGCCCGTCTTATATCATTTCTCTTCCTCCCTCACAAGTGTAAGAAATGGAATTGATAAACTCAGTTGAAATCACGAACAGAAATGGGTAGAAACAATAGATGGTAGCACTTTCGGACCCGTGGGAAAATGACACTTCTTTGATTCTGTAAATTTTTCTATTTGTCACTCAAAAAAGATGTATTGGCTGTGGGGCCAAGGAACTGCCGCACATATTTCGCACTTATAGATGTTAGTCCTTCTTCAGTTTAAAAGTGGTGCCTGTCTGCTTGCCTGCTAGAACGGAGTTTTCCACTCGAAAGCAGAAACATGGTTTGATGAAACGAAAGCTTGGCTGCATAACTTCAGACAGTCCTCTCTGACATAGGCTATACAACTCCACTTCACTTCACCCACAGTAGGCTCTGGCTCAATTACAAGCAAAAAACATCCTTTTTGGCCCCAGGCAAGAGTTCTACGGAGTTTTCCGAAATGTAATGTCATATTCATCAATTCGGCCTTAGGTCCACGCTTTCCGTAAAAACCGCATACGTTAGACCCTTACCGTCTTCTAGTGATAAGACAAAATCGAGCGACTAGGAAAAAAACACGACAAAACCTAAGTGTTGCTCTGGCAACACAATTAAAGACAACCAGAATAAACAAAACCAAAAATAAAGTGGATCCAGACTAATTTCACGAACTGCATATTTTTTTCCGAACAAAATCCGTTTTGGAAGCATTACCAGTGTTCTCGCTGTTTTCCATACGTGCAGGAGTCCGCGTCGAGTGACTCCCTCTATTCTCGCCGTTCCCTTCGATTCCACGAGGAGTCCTCGGGGAACGACGAGCATACGCCTTAAGTCCAAAACACGCCAGTGATTCTCATGAAGAAGGAGTAAACGTGTCCGTAACGACTCAAACTCAACGAATCAGCTCAACTGAGTCAGCGCAGCTGTGACACCGTTTCTTCCTTTCTTCCGCAGGTACCCGGAGAGTCCACATCTTAAGGGAGAGATAGTTATCAAGAGTATAAACGGAGAATAAGCCTCTAAGCATTTCGTCGAGCATGTGGGCAACTGGGCGTTTAAGTGAGATGAATACGAGAACTTCAGAAAAGAGATTTAAGCTAAATATGGACACTATAGATTCGATAAAAAGTTGAGAAATGTATTTTTAAATACTGTCATGGTGTGTTAAAAATAAAACTCTCTAAGGAATGTTAATTGGTCTATTCCTTAATCGTATATTTCTATTTTTGTAAAAGAGTTTCCAAGGAAGTAAGAGCTTGAAGGCTTCAAAGTTTGAACACAAAAAAGGAGTCTCGATTCCTAATGGTCGGCGATGACGCGGATTTGAAAAATGTGTCATAATTGACCAGTAGGACGAGACGAGAATTAAATTATCGGCGTCTTATTATCATTCTGAGCCAGGGACTTGCTGGAAATGTTAATTGGGCTATTCCTTAACCGTATAATTCTATTTTTGAAAAAGAGTTTCCATGGAAGTAAGAGCTTGAAGGCTTCAAAGTTTGAACACAAAAACGGAGTCTCGAATCCGAAGGCGTATTCTCGCCGTTCCCCGAGGACTCCACTTGAGGAGTCCCCGCGTGTTTGTGTGTCCCAGGGACTGACTCCCCGTATTCTCGCGAGTCCCCACGGGCGGGGAATGCTCTGATTATCATCACCATCATCAAAAAAGACTCCCTTTCATATTCGGAGGGGAATCAATTTTTGCTGGTGTTGGTGCAATGTAAAATTAAATAAAAACAGTCAGAATAAGCAAAACCTAAAATGAAGTGGATCCAGGCTAATTTCGTCAACTGCATATTTTATTTTCGAACAAAATCCATTTTGGAAGCATTCCCCGTGTTCTCGCTGTTTCTGTACGCGGAGTCCGCGTGGAGTGACTCCCTCTATTCCTGTCGTTCCCTTCGATTACCCGAGGAGTCCTCGGGGAACGGCGAGAATACGCCTCTATTGTTCGGCGATGACGCGGATTTGAAAAAATGTATCATAATTGATAATAAGACGAGACTCCGTCTTTGTTTACAAAATTTGACGCCTTCAAACTCTTACTTCCATGGAAACTCTTTTGCAAAAATAAAAGTATACGGTTAAGAAATAGACCAATTAATATTTCCAGCAAGTTCCTGGTTCAGAAGGATGATAACACTCCGATAGTTTAATTTCAAAGTTGAAAGTCCTATACTTCCTAATGTTAAAGTTCAATGGGCACATCAAACTACCCCAATTTCACTCTGTAACAACCTAGGAACAATGCTTACCCCCTTGATCCGCAGCTTCCTCCACAGTTTCCTCTCTGTGGTATTTCAAAGCGTAATTTTTGGGCCAGTACGTGCTCAATTTACTAGCTTGGACAAAGATAAAAGTGATGTTTCTTATAATACTTAGTAGATCTTTATTTTATGCATAAATCAGCTTGTATAATTCAGATTTGAATATGTTATTTGTTTTTGAATGATTGTTGTAGCTATGTTATTTTTTATAAGCTTATTGCATATTCCGGTACATTTTATAAAGCAAGTTAATCAAGCTTCACAACACTATTCCACAAAGAAAAACTTTTAACAGGCACTTTAAGCCATCGAACTTCTGATGAGACCCTAGAAAAATCAGGTAAACTGCATCTGCGGCTTGACTTTGGTGACATCTCAAATATATTCTTTTCTATCAAGCATTGCTGGGAGTTTTTGAATTTCCTGCCACGATATCCCAGCTCCTTAGATTTGGATCGCCGAAATGCCAGAGAGGTAAGACAAGGGATAACAAGAAAACAGCCGATTTTCGTAGCGCCTTCTACAGGAAGTCGGAAATGTTTATTTGTGAAGCATTTAATACATCTTAAGGCATTAGAAGTGTCCATTGTGCTTTAAATTTTTTCGTTACGATCCCGTCCGTTTTCGTCGGGTATGGTGCAATCTCTATGGCAACTCAGAATGTTTCAGCAACTAGTTCAAACGCCTTTTAAAACGTGCCGAAAGTGTCTAAATGTTACAAACCTCAGAGAATACTTTCCTGAGAGTAGTACTATAGAGATTTACAGATGGTTCAGGTTTTATTTGCATTATAACAGCTTGATCTCACTTTTTAGACAAGGTAATTTAAAGATAAATTTTCTGTTAAAGGCACAGAAAACTTGATTACGCAACTTTCGACCATCAAACCAACCTGGGCGGCTTAGATCAGTCAACCACAAACCCCTGGTTTTTGGATACCCTATACCTAATGCTGGATACACTATGCCAGGTGCCGGATACTGCAACCCAGTAAAATATTGATGATTTGAGTGAAGCTAAAAAATCAACCAATCATAACTCCTTTCTGTTTAGGTAGGTCAGGGTTAGGTTACCAACACATATCCAGCGTTTGGCATAGGGTATCCAGCGTTAGGCATAGGCTATGCTAAATGCTAGATATACCCAACGTTTGGCATAGGGTATCCAAAAATCAGCGATTTCTGGTAGACTGGCTTAGATAAAGATACAGGGACTTATTGTTGCCAGGACCCCCCTTCTTTGTTATCTCGAATCCCCTTCTTAGTGTTCCCAAAGCTAGCTGGCAGGCCCTTGCCCCTTATGCACTGTAATTATGCACTTATGCACTGTAAAAGTTTGCCTTTGGCTGTGTTGACTAACAAATTGGGATATTTGTTAGCTGGATAGTAGTCCAGAGATCCTGCGTTCGATCTACTCCCAGCGCACAAACCTTTTGCTTTTTTTGTCTACTAACTCAAAAGTCGAATTCTCAGAAACTGCACAGAAACTGCAATGGTCGTAACGAGAATTTTTCGTACTCTGAATATCAACTCAGGATACATTCTTGATATGTCAGTTAGCTCCCCGAGTCAAGTTTTCTGTTTCTTTAAGGTTGGCTAAAGATCAAAATTCAGACAGAAATTATGTTTTTTTTTTCTTCTTTAATGTTTGTAAGGAAGGCATTACCTTTAGGGTTGGGTTGGGTGAACGAGCAGAATGTTGAGTGTTTTTGCACCTCTCCTGGGAATTTTCTTGCTACACTACAGAAATAAAAGCTTTCTGATTCTTCTGGCATAAAACAGGTGTGGAATGTGGAAGGGCTTCCTCTCTGGTTTATTCACTAATGTTAAAATACAGTGGTAAAACACTTATCTGTTATGCTTTTAATCTAGAACAGATGCAATCCAGTTGTCCGAATAGGGTGTATGTAATTGAACAGTTGAACATGGTTGAAGTAGAACGGCCAAGTAAATATATTTTGTATACGTATTCGGACAAAAGCCATTGTCTGATATTTTGGAGCCAGTGTGACATTTCGCATCAAGCAACCTTGATATGTTAAGCTTCTTGAACAGGAAGATTGGTCTTTCCCTGCAGCTTTTTTCTGCATAACAACAGTGTTGGCTTCGCAAGTGAAAACCAACTGAATGGAATTCCATTCAGTAGTCGTGATCATAATTGGAGGCATACTTCCTACAGAAAGTTAAACAAGTATGGTAGTTCATTCCGAGAACTCCGCATAGGAACTCTGCTTTGGGAGTCTAGGCAGTTTTTTGCTGCATAACAGCAGTGTTGGCTTAGCAAGCAAATACCAACTCTTATAGAAGGAATTCTGTAATTGGAGGACTCATAATTGGAGGACTTTTTCCTGCAGAAAGTTGAACAAGTATGGGAGTTCAGTTCCGATAACCCCGGAATACATAGGAACTCTGCTTTGGCAGACCATGTAAAATTGTGCAAATTCACCTCTAAGCTTGTAGGCTGCACTACTAAACTATTACTTTTGCAGAACTTTGAAACTCAAACTTAGTGCACTATGGCTAGTGTGAAGGCTAATAATTGGAGCTCCGAGACTTCGTCCACACACTTCAAGGATCTACAGGTAAAGCAAAAACAATTTACTTGATTGATTTTTTCTGGTCTATTATTTGCCAACTTTAGCCTATTTTGTTTTCTGCAGTCAGAAATTGGAGCAGTCTGTACTGTAGGCTTGATTCTGCGGGTTTCTTACCACATTGAAAAATTACTTTCTGCAAACAAACAACTGAAGAAAACTTCCTAAATTATTTTATAGAGGAATAGTGAAAGTAACATAAAACTATTAGCTGAATCAGACTTGACAAGGACCTGATGTAGACTGACAGCTGAGCCCTTGCTGAGCCTAAAATTCTGATTTGCTAGGAAGTTGGTTAAAAGTGGAAATGTTGACTAATAAAACCCAGAACTCAATCCCCCAAGTAATCTGCAGCTTCATTGGTTGTTGATGTCGAGGGCCAACCAATCTAGGCAGCATTGCACTAGAAGTATTGGGATGCTATGGTTATTATTTATGTAGGCTCTCAATATTTATTTATTAACCATCAGCGGGTTGGAGCCAGATAATAACAGAGTACAATAAAGAAATGATGAAGACAGAAAAATAAAAAAGGTGCCTTACAAAGTGTACCAAAAACAACAATTTTCAAACAAATATGAGTCATGAGTGTTAAGCAGCAAGAAAGATCAAGAACTTGCAGCTCTAACTTGTAATATCCCAAATTTCAAACGAGAGCAGCATATGCTTTTGTCAGGTGACAAACATACTCAAAGTCATGAACCACAAAGTCTACAAACTGAGCCACCCCTGCTGTATAAAGTTGACGGAAAACCCAAAATCATCTACCATCGCACCTTAAAAGCATCCTTATGAACGCTTGCTAAGTTTATAATCAAAGTTTATTCATCAAAGCTAATCTAAGCTAATTCATTTGTAGGCAACAGTATTAGCTTTACGATGCACTGGAGAACATCTTCTACTTGGAGGGTAAGTTTTGAAGCTGTTATTAAAACAATTAAATAAATATATTGCTCACATGATTCTCTATTTGATTTTTAGATAACTACAAACCAAGGCCGTTGCGAATTTTGAATATCAACAAAGCAAAGAGGAAGTAACGTCATCCAACTATGATTTTTTTTTTTCCAATGTCGCAAACAATAGCTGGCGTCGTCCGAAAGTCATTCGAACCGTCCTATACTTCTGAAATTTATGAATACAGGACAGTATAGTTATTTCTTTCTCTTCGGTCCTAGGGCAGCGTGTTCAAGAATTAGTAATCCCCGTTTGTTCAATGGTTGTAATCTTCGTCCGTGTTACGTTCCATATTTGGAAATTTCGAAGCTTAACCAAAAAAGTATTTTTTTTTTCAATTATTCCATCTTCATTCGAGTCCTAGCAACATGTCATTGAGTATACGGAAACCTTCAGTTGCTAAGAAGTGACCCAGGTGTGAACATTCTGTGGAAGAACTCGGAAGCGGGAAGTTTTCAAATAGTTTTCTAGTGCCTTGTTTCGGAGAAAATGTTAGGATTTCTCAAGCCATGAGGTCATCTCTTCTTGTACTAAATGACACTATATCACTTTTTCGAGACTAATGGATAGGACGGACGATCAGGGTCTGGGCGGTCGCGAGTCCTGTTGCGATTATCGACACCATCGTCAGTTCCGTACGGAAAAATCTAAATTTTTCAGCTTTGCCATGAACGAGCTGAAAATCCGTCCGGGAAAACCTGATCCTCACCATAAAAACAACCAGCGTCAGGACAGAAATCTGCGTTTTGTCACAGAATTTCGACTTCATCTTCAAAGCGAGCCAGAATTCTGCGACCGGTCTTTACCAGTAACTACAAAAATGGAGCAACATGTGGTATACAGTTATGAAGATGATAAAGCAAAATTTCTTGTCAATATTTAGCCTAAAGGACCCGGTTTCGTAGGTGCCAGAATGTCACAGGTTTTTGCGGCCAAAATTTACAGGTTCTGTCAGAGAAAAAGAGTTAACACTTGTGTGGGGTGGTTCCTGCCAGGGTTTTTGGCACTACCATCAGCTCCTTGCTGAAAAATTTAGATTTTTTGTATGATGAAAATGTAGAAGACTCTGCGTGGAAAACCTCATAATAGAGTGATTTATTACAGGCGGCGCTACTTGGCAATCCTTAATGCAGATGAACGTCCACATGTCATCAAGAAAATGCCACGACAGAGCAAGTTTGATCTTACTGCAGCGGAATGGAATCCCCATTTGTCACACAGTCACTTCTTTGCCCTAGCGGTAAGAAATTTTGTTCTAATCCAGGCATTCTGTTTACCTTCTATTACTGATCGGAAGCTACCAGTCTATTTAGATTTGAACTCGATTGCCGGGTTGCTGTTTTGGCTCGAGAAAAAAACCAAGCAGAGCGTCTTCTTTTCCATATGAGGAAATTTTCCGCGTTTGATTAGCAAAGAATTATAAGACGTAATTGATTATATTTGTATGTCTTCAGGAGCACCATACTGGTCTAGTTTGTTTAATTTATTTGTATTTGTAATAAACAGTTCGAGCGTTAGACGGAAATATTATTTTGATCCTTGGCTCCCTACGTGCCATAACGGCTGTCCCGGATAATCGGCTGAGATTGGTATCTGTTACCACGGTAACTGGATCTGCAATCAGTCGTTTTTGCAGTTATCGTGGTATCTGATACACGGTGCTCTGCAAAAACGACTATTGCCGAAATTGCACTTTTCGAAGTCATCCCAAAAGAAAAACAGATATCCAGTTACAGCACTAAGTGCTAAACCTCTTTCTCGCCAATCTGACAAAGTTTGATTAAAGTGAGATGACTTTTCAGATACCACGACCAGTTACCACGGTCGGACCGTAGTATCTGAATATCTGATACCACGATAACTGGCCAGATACCACGATAACTGCAAAAACGCCTTTTGACCGTGGTATCAGATACCACGATAACTGCAAAAACGACTTTAGTCCATGGTATCAGATACCATGGTATCTGCAAAAACGCAACTATTGTGTGTGGGGTAGAAAGACCATTTTGTGTGGTCCGCTTTAATATGCTGATTTTTTTAGTTATAGGTTACGGTGCGATCCAGGTAATACGAAAGGGCTAGAAGTAAATACGTGGCTTCGTGTTAGTAAAAAACAAAAACAAGCCCATTCTAGGGCTAGGTGCACCTTCACTTCTTTCTCATCGCCTATCGGATTGTTCGTCACAAAATTGGACTTCTGTTTTTATTAAACCTTTTGCTTTGGATCCTCTTCCTTTGGCGTGTCATGGCATCCCACTTTCATGGTTGATGAACTTCTGTCCAAGTAATGAGGTTATTGTTGTTATTCACAGCACTCAGGTATAATACTAGAACCCTGTAGCTAGGGTTCTATTGATGGATTAGTGTAAAGCCATCATAATGGTACATAAACTCCAGACACCCACCTGTTTCAGCGATAAGTTAACACCCGAACTCGTGCAACTCGAAGAAGTTTATCCGGAAGCGAGCTTAAACTAGAAAGCGAAACCAATTTTTCACAGTTCGAGTGGTACCTCCAAGGAACTCCGATAGTCAAAATACTTTCATGGCAGACAGATACCCGATAACAAATTATTTGACTGTGTAGTTCTACGAAAAGTTGCATTTATTGATATGTAGTAGTATACGATACTTTGATTTTACATGCCTCCGACTGCGTTAATCTTAATTAGTAGTATCCGATAGCATTCAATCTTGCTGTAGTAGCATCCAGTTTGCTATTAGTAGCATGCAGCGGCAACAGTTACTACTGCATGCTACTTTCTCGTACAGCTCCATATACTAATTCTCGAAAAAACTTCATCGGGTAGACGCATTCAAGTCATCTTTTGAAAAGGACTGGACTCGGAAGCCTTAGAAAACTATATAGGATTCCCTACACTTGCCCTCTCCATCAATTCTTGAGCCAACGCACGACAGGACAGTGTTTTTCTTGTTTCAGTGTAACCAAAGACCAGAAATCTATACTTTCGAGCGTGAACAGCTTATTCCTAACCACACACTCAAGCAACATACCCGGACTGTGACTGGCTTGGCGTGGCATAGGTTCGAGCCCACCATTCTTGCGACTTGCTCAGTTGACACGTACGTTCACATTTGGGATTTGAGAGATCCAAGGAAGCCGAGTACATCTGTGCAATCGATTGGTGAGTTTATTACGCAGACAATTTTCGCAGCCGTGCATCTTTGCAGCATTGGATTGCTGTTGTTATTGAGCCGTAACATTCAGCGCCGTTTAGCGGTTGTTTTTTCGTTAAAACTGTTGACATTTCAAGTATCTTTCTACAAAATCATCATCAAACAACACGTGTCGTATTATGTTATTTGTTTGTTTACGCTCACGTACATCATTTAGCGTTTGAAGTTCGGACGAAAACACAGCGCTAGGTAGCGGGCCGGTCGGTTTCGAGCAACGCGCTTTTAGTGGACTTCCCTGTCTTCCTACTATTAGGCTAAGGTATTTGCTCGCTGTCAACTGTTAGTATTCTGCCAGCCCAAGTCCACCGCGGATCTGGTGGAGCTAGACGGATTAGCCAGCTGAAATTTGTTTCGGTGCTATTTACTTATTTTTCTAGTCCGCGAAAAGAGACAAAATAGCGGAATACAAAAAATGAAACAAAACTTGAACGTTACAAACCCTGTGATCATATTTTGTTTTAAAAATACATCCGAGAGCTCGTCACTCGAAATCAAGTGTCTATTGTTGTACCAAGTGAGTAAGAAATAGAGGATTCCTGTAATAATAATTGGAACGGAGGTAGTGGACAACTTTTTTTTTTAACCTTTTGTTTTTATATCGATCCCTCTTTTGCAGGCCGTAGAAGTTGCCAAGAAGGGCCGAGACAAACATGTCAGCAGATCAGTCCGTTTAGCCCCACTAAACAGTCACCTGTAGCATATATCAAGGTCTTTCCAAAGTTATAACGACTGTGGTAGCTTTTAGCAAATATGGTAGGAGTTGGAACACACCCATTGGGGCTAAGAAATTTGCTCCGTCCCCTAATTAGTTTCTTCCATTTTCTTTTTTTAGTTGGAACATCTCAGATACAGTGGAACAAGGTCAACGGGCCTGTCTTTGCGACCATTCACGACAATGTTATTCAGATTTGGGATCATAGAAAGCCAAATGCACCAACTCAGTACATTACTGCACATCTCTCGAAGGTGAGTACCTGCCATAACGTTATCTTGCCCAAATCATTCTGTAAACCTTGGTCTCTAAACAGTACTGTGTTTTTGATTCTACTAGACTTGTAACATGTTCCACCCTTCTAACAATAGTAACTATTAGTAACTATTTGAAATAAAATAGAAAAAAAAGAGATTTTAGGTTTTTTTTTAAATTGTAAATATCCACAGAATTCAGAATTGTAAATAATCACACATTTGTACATATACACTTTGAATATGCACACTTTATCGTTCGTTATTTTATTTTTATCTGCATGTCGTTCGGTCCGCATCGTTCTTCTGGTTTTAGTTACATGTCGTCTTATTGTCGGTTGGTCCCGCATCGTTTTCCTGTTGTGATTGTGTTGGATTTTATGATTTAGTTTTGTTTCTTTCGCTGAGGACGGTTTGCCGGAAGTGCAACCGAAATATCCGAAATTTTATTTATCCCTCGCACATCATCTTGGAGGGGTAAAGTAGCTGATCAAGAAAAAAAACCCGAAAATCTCGTTTTTTCTATGTTATTTGAAATGAATGGTCAGCTTGTCTTCAAACCTTATATTAGTTACTATTTCGTTCCAACCTCGTAAAAAGTTACCACGCTGACCGTTCCAACATTCTCGAAATAGTAACTATGTGCTTACCATACTCGGGAGCGTAGTAAGCGAGAAAACTGCGCATCTCTGTAACGTGAGTGGTCGGATTCGCCCATGGCATGATATTCTGATGGAAAATAGAAAAATTGTCTAGCCTTAACGGCAAAAAGCCAGAATACGTGACGTGATGCGTAGAAATCACGGCAAGTAGGGTGGAACACGCTCTTAGTTTTGGAGGACGAGTGTCGTGTCTTTTCTCTTCGACATAAATTCATACAAAAAGGTCACTTTTATTATCTTACAGCACAAACAAAACAAGGAAAAGTAAACAGACTGTCGCTAGTCGAGCCGGTAAACAGCAACTCCTGAGTCTTAACTCTGACTGACTCTGAATCATAGTCTTTTTATTTCGCCCTAGATTGACACGGGCGCTAACTCACGGGTGGCAAGGGAGTTCACGACATTCCTCCCCCTTTTAAGTTTCGGAAGTACCGAAAACACACGTGTGAACAATTCACTTAAAAGAATGTTTGTGACAAACTCATGAATCAAATCCAAGTAACACAAACCAAAAGAAAACTATTTACACTCTTTACAGTCTAACTGAAAACACAGATCAACGGTAACTGGTCCAAATTGATACTCATCACGACGAACGCACTGTGTAGAGGGTGAGGCCGTGGCTGTGCAGACAAGTGATGACACCTACGGTTGGAATTGACATCGAGGATGGTCAGGAATATTTGACAACCACATTTGGCAGGTGGATGGCATGTTCTAATCCTGAGATCTCTAAAGTTGACTTTGCCAAGTAGTATCGGTAAGTCGCAGAGATGTCCGTGGCGCTCGAACTGAACGAAAAGGATGTGATTCTTTATCCACGGCGGCGCATGCGGGGCTCGCCGGCATCTGGCCAAACTGCTTGGTGCAGACGTTTGAATGCCGACGATGTCACTCATGATTGTTCCAGTATTTCTGATGGAGCATTCCAAATTTTCTCCAAGGATACCCTTTTTTGTAAGTTCTCCTTGGTTGCCGTTCGTACAGCAGTTACGTCCCTGTATGGACCTGGTAAGGGCTGTTGTTTCGGGTTGAACGTTGTGAATGCAGCTAGGAAGGTTGGGTTCGGTCTTCTGCTGACACTTCAACCCTAATGAGGAGAGCTCTTGAGTAGTCACGGTAAGAGGCTCATCATTCAATTCACTGTTCGGCTGTTTCTCACTTTGTTTTCGTCGTAGCTGACGACAGATCTTCTTCACTTTCGAAGTTGTAGATTCCTCTGTAGGATCGAAATCAGTGATCTGTACATCGATTTGAGGTAAGCAGACTGACGGTACGCTAACTGGATCAGGTAAGTAGTCAGATCCCTGAACTGGTCTGGACACGCAATGTATCGTCTCAATAGAATTACAACCGGTCGGTTGTTGGGAACAGCAAAACTCGCGGTTACGTTCGTAGGTGAAAGATAAGCCGCAAGAGAAGCTGTTGTCATCACGAACTTTAAACTCACCTAGCCTTAAAATGTCTACTGGGTGCAGAGGACCAGCGTCATCCGTTTCTTCCTCGAAAGCTGTATTTCGCAGAAACTTCAGGCTTTCGCGTCTTCGCGGGCGTCGCTGCTTCTTCGGTCTCAGTTTCCGACCGAACGTCGGCTCGATCCTGAAGCGATTATTTACCCGCAAGTCAGCAATTGATGTTGAGGTTTTCACCTGTGCTGCCTGGAGCTCCGACGGGTCCATGACCATGAGGCCATTTTCTGACACCGTATTCTTCGCACTCGTCATGCAAAGAGGGATTGCTTCTGGCTTCGCACCGTTGAAAGTCTTGGATGTCTCTTGAACGAATTTGTATCCATTCTTGGAGGTCACCAATGGTCCGACTATATCCATTACCATTCTTCGAAACGGTTCTTCGAATTTTGGCATTAACATCAAAGGTACCTTTTCCTTTGATCTGATCTTTGAAGTTAGTTGGCAAGCTGGGCAAGTCTTAACATACTGTGCTATGTCACGCCGAATTTTAGGCCAGAAGAAGCGGGCCAATACCCTGTCGGCAGTGCGTTTTCGCCCAGTATGTCCTCTTATTGCACAGTCATGAGCAAGCTGCATGACAAAAACTCTACAAAGTCTTGAGATGGCTAGTTAGCTCTTCTCCAGTGGCCTTGCACATGACTGATCTGTAAAGCAGGTCATTTTTCACAACATAGCCCTGACCCACTTCTACCTTTCGGAAGCATTGTAAGATGGTAGGGTCAGCTTTCTGGAGTAGACTTAACTCCTTCGCACTGAGTTCTTCTGGGTTACAGCTCTGCAAGTTCTGGTTTTCACCAATGAATTCTTCTCGAATTCTTCTTTCGCTTCGCCGTTGACGACGGCTTTTCCTCGCCTGCAGTTGACGGGTTTCTTCGGGCTGTGGTTCGATATGGGTTATATCGATTTCTGGTAAATGAACTGGTTTCATCCGATGCCATCGCTTGGTCGAATCGACAGATGACTCTTCTGGTTCATGTGCATCCTCTGTCCCGGCTGGCTGGTCGCATTGTTTCCTCGTAGTAGTGATGAAAATCTGGTACTTGGAGAGGTCACGAGTCGGAGACTTGTTACATTTCCAGAAATGTTGGGAAAGAGCGTCCAATAATCGCATCGACTGGCAACGAATCTGATACTGCGACCTGGATGGGGCCATCAAACTCTTCTCCATCTTTGCCAATCTTCAAGGTGACTAGTTGAAGAGGGTACGATTTGCAGTCACCATGGACACAGCAGATCTCTGTATTGGAGTTCGGAACTTCCTCCAGATTGCTAATGAATTTCCTGTTCACGACGGTGAGAGTAGCACCACTATCAACCAAGAATTGGGCTGGCGACCCGTCTATGAACCCTTGGAAATGAAACTTCTGGTACACTTCGTCCTGTGTAGGGCTTTTTGCAAGCAGATTTTCCTTCCTCTTTGATTGGCAGTGTCGTGCGACATGACCTTTCTTCCCACAACTGTAGCAGGACACGGGGTTAGTCCTTTCAACAGGTCTGGAAGTTGAAGGTTTATTTTCGAAATCAGCTGGCCGTGCCGTCTCAAACCTGGAACGTGGTTGCTGTACAGCTCTAGCCGGCTGTTTTTTCGAAGGTTGAATTTTCGCCATCACTCGCTCCTCTTTTCGGGCTATGAAGAAGTTTTCTGCAAGCTCTGAAACTTCCTCTAGTGTCGGGTCTCTTAACTCTCGTAGTCTCAGCCTCAGCTCTTCGTTTTTGACAGAGTTCGTGTACTGCTCTACTACGACTCGCCTCAGGATTTGATTTACCAAAAGTTTTAGGTCGTCCGCATCGGTCAGACTCTCATATCCTGGTGCCCCGAGCCACTTATTCATTTGATCTTGTAACTTGAGCCCATAGTCCGTAAAAGACTGATCTTGCTCCTTCTCTAGCGTCCTAAAACGCTTGCGGTTGGTTTCTTCTGTTACTTGAAATCTGCAAAGTACTGTGCGTTTTACTCGCTGATAGTCAGAGCACTCGGAAACTGGGACTGAGGCTGCCGCTTCTGCTGCTTTACCAGTGAGTAACACAGTGATTCGGGCTGCCCATGTGGTTGGATTCCAGTTATTCATCCTTGCTGTTCGCTCAAAGGTGGATAGGTAGGTGTCGATCTCCGTCGCTTCTGTGTACTTCTCCATATGGATGGTAGATGATGTGGCAGCAACCGGAGCGTTTTGGATGAGGGCTTGTGATGCCTGGACAGCCGTAATCATCCTAGTGTCCGCTGCTTGCCGCTCTGCTTCCATTGTTTGTTGCAGTGCTTCCATGTTGAGTTTCATGGAATGTTTGAGCATTTCCAACACCTGGTCAGCATCCATTTTGACGGCGATTGTGGTTTCGCCAGAGAGCTCGAGAAACAACTCGTCAGTCCCACTAGAGTTGACACTTTCTGCCTTCACGCCTGTAAAAATTTGAGCCTTTGCTTCCGATAATCTTTCGACCCCGGTGAGATCGTTACAACTTTCAGCAGAAGAAACCGAAATAGCTGGATAATCAATGGAAGTAATGTGGTAGTACTCAGGTACAGAAGCTACTAGATCAGCTGCTTCTTTTCTTATCTGACTTCGCGTTCTAATTCCAGAAGAAGCCTGTATACCTGAGGAATCTTCTTCAGCAGTCTTCTTTTGCATTCACCACCTGAAGATTGAATGTAAGGAAACAAGACTTACTCCCCTTTTGACCGGCTGAATTCGTGCTATGAAGCACGTTTAACTGTGTAGGATACACAATCCGCGTGCTGCTGGAGCGCTGTGAAGCACTTTCCTTGCGCAGAGATGCACAAACCGTGTGCTGTGAAGCACTACTACTGTGCAGTGATGCACAAACCGTGTGCTATGAAGCACTACCACTGTGCAGTGATGCACAAACCGTGTGCTGTGAAGCACTACTACTGTGCAGTAATGCACGAACCGTGTGCTGTGAAGCACTACTACAGTGCAGTAATGCACGAACCGTGTGCTGTGAAGCACTACTACTGTGCAGTGATGCACGAACCGTGTGCTGTGAAGCACTACTACTGTGCAGTGATGCACAAAACGTGTGCTGTGAAGCACTACTACTGTGCAGTAATGCACGAACCGTGTGCTGTGAAGCACTACTACAGTGCAGTAATGCACGAACCGTGTGCTGTGAAGCACTACTACTGTTCAGTGATGCACGAACCGTGTGCTATGAAGCACTACTACTGTGCAGTGATGCACAAACCGTGTGCTGTGAAGCACTACCGACTCAAACACGGACATAACTGTAAAACAATAGTCTGTTGAATGTTGAATGAACTCTCCTTTTTCTCACGCTACTTTTCTTCTTTCAGTTTACTCACTTTCCTGACGGCTTATCAAATTTATCCACATATATTGTTCTCCACCTCTATCTACTACTGTCTGCGGCTACTATTTGCTATCACTCCCGGGAAACTTTTCACTTACTACTGAAATGTCGTTCCGCCACTGCGTACTCTCGCCTCAAGCAGTCAGATCTTTCAACTTAGGCTAGCGCACACCAGAACACCAAATACAGTAGCGCATCAATAATCATCGGGAATAACCGTGGAATAATATTGTGTCACTTGGGATAAATTTGAAAAAAGGAATAAACAATTGCAAGCGGGAATTTGCAAAAATAATTCGGAAAGAAGAACGGTCCTACCTCAGCCTTGGAATTGGGAGGGTGAGGATACTTCACAGGTTTGCCGTCTTTATGAGATGATGGTGGTCGTCCCAGATCCCTCTTCTGACATCCACTTTATGTCGTGTCTTTTCTCTTCGACATAAATTCATACAAAAAGGTCACTTTTATTATCTTACAGCACAAACAAAACAAGGAAAAGTAAACAGACTGTCGCTAGTCGAGCCGGTAAACAGCAACTCCTGAGTCTTAACTCTGACTGACTCTGAATCATAGTCTTTTTATTCCGCCCTAGATTGACACGGGCGCTAACTCACGGGTGGCAAGGGAGTTCACGACAACGAGTCTCTGTTCTCTGATTTTTTTTTTTACGAAAACGGGTCAGAGACTATGTTGGAAATTAAAAGGAAGGTTAATAGTGTTTTGTTTTAGGCTAAAGTGGGTATAGCTTCTTAAAAATCGAAGTTTGGCGAGTTTGATATCCTTAAAAGGTCTAGATGCGTGGACTCTGTCCCTAGGCTACTGAACATTCCTGTGTGTCTCAATGAACAGGGAAAGATGCTTCTTGCTCGTCAGTAACAGAGCAAAATAACTCTAGAGAGTAACGCGAAGACCTATCCTTCCCATGCATCAAAAATGGGTCTCCGTCGCTTTGTTCGCCTGCAGTGGCGGACGTAGATTCTAGCCATCGCTCGTTAACGACTGGTCAGAGCAAAATAAGTCTGCTCTGCGATTGGTTGAGTTTCGGTAGGGATGTTCGTACCCGCTAGTGGAGCTAGTGTTGCTGCGAATTGACTGTGTGTCACTTTTTCAAAGTTTGCGCGGTATAGAGTTATTTTGCTCTTGTCTGTAAGGTATCGGTAGCCCACATTTCACTAGTTGAACGATGAGGTCCTCTCTTCGTGTTAACATGTTAATAACAAGCTCTACAGTTTTATTTTGGATGGGTCAAGTGATATATACCGGTCACCTATCGGTCGGTGGTCGGTCAGCTAACTCGAACCAATTTTCCGAGAAGAAGTTCACAAAATCAGATTTTTAAGGAAGAATCTTAATTGTTTTTCAACAAGTTCATTTTCCAGCTTGAGCCTGGAGAGGACCCTTGCCAAGAAGGTCCGAAATATAGCTCTAATAAAATGTAGCTGACTTATCCGTTTTGCACCGTCAAATATGATTCGCAGTCAGCTTGGGCTGAACAAACATCTAAATAAAATACTTTTATCAAACAAGACATTCTCGTGATTTCCCAGAGCACAAGATCATTCTTATCTAAAGCTTACAAATTCTCACAACAAGCACAGGAATTGGCAAATTTCTACTTTCATCCTCTGACCCAGCCTTAAATTGCAAGTGCCATATGAGGTTCTAGCTCTTGTTTTTAAACTCGTGTACTCATGTTTGTTCTTACTTTTTGGCCTTCGCTTTTCGGTGGCGGAAATACGCAATGCCAATAAGCGTCACCTACTCTTTAACAAAAGCAAATCAAAGTTTTAACTTTAGTTTTAACGCCATCTTTACTTTCATTATTTCATACACTATATGCAACTTTCCATAACTTAGTTTTAAATTACCTTCAAACTTAAACCATCAATCCCAACTAATATACTGGACATACAAACAAGGACAGAACCGTATACGTTGGGAAAAAAAAATATGGGGAAATATGCAGTGTTTTAACCTACTAATTTTCTAGATTTATTGCCTTGATTGGAGTCCGACCTCCGAAAATCACATAGTTACTGGCTCCATGGACGCGTCAGCTAGGATATTTGACATCACGGCATCTAGACAGTATGAGCGTATAATCGAAACAGGAGCTCCTGTCTGGAAGACTCACTACACGGTAAGAGGATTATTATTATTCTTTGTTATGCCTTTATTTCCCCGAAGTGTCCTATAAATACACTGGAAAAGACTAACACACAGAAACATAAAAAGAAAATGACTCGCAACGGTTTAGACATGAAGCCCCCTTCAAAAGCATATCCAGCCAAGGAGGGATGCCTACGCACGTGCCTGGCATCACCGTTCGCACCCAGGCTTAGGCACAGATTTTGGGCCAGGCATGGAGTTCTAGGCTCTAGAACTCAGTGCCTGGCTAAGCTTGGGCACGTGTCTAGGGTGAACATAGGAACAGAATAAGGCTGTTATCAGATTTCAGTAGCCGGCATTTTAGTGATAAACAGCTTTACGCACAGTATCGAAAACCGAAAAAACATTACGGGTTGAAACTATACCAGACGCACTGCAACGTGAGGAATGTCCTAGCCCATCAGTTTCGATCTTCCACTTAACCGTTTGGATTTATATCTGTCAATTTGGTTTCAGGCATAGGCTACATGAACTCGTTCACCTCCTTTTTTTGCACTGCCTGTAATGAGTCATTATAGATTTTGGTTTGGCTGGTTGAATAAGAGCTGGTTACCAATTAAAGGACCCCTTTTGCTTATTCTGCCTTTTATAATATACTTAGCTCCCATATGGAATTATAAGCTTTCAAAATTCCCACCCTTCTCCATTGCTTCGTTTCGTAATTACGAATTTTCAGCGCTTTTTCGGCCTTGCCGAGTTTTTCCGCCACCCAACGAATAAGTTTGCCGGAATCTTCATTGTTTGCTGACAAATCATTTACACATAAGGACGTGATAATCTTCTGTTAGTTCCTTCTTTTATTTGCTTAGTTTTCCAAGCCACGTTCAGTTTTCAAATCTTTTGCGCCCAGCCGCCGCGTTGAAGAGCAGAAAGTCTGGATATAATCGAACAAGCGCTAAAAAGAGAATCTCTAGTTTCAGGTGGAAAGTAATGGTATTTTCGAAAACCTTTTTTCTGATCCATGTTATAGGGGAAAGATCATTTCTAGTAAGAGTTGTGCTTTAAGGATGGGAACCCTGCCTGGAGTTAGTTTAATACAAATTCCGACCAAGTTAGTGGGCTCCTAGATGGATTTGTGGTTCTGGGGCTTTGTAAGGCCTGCATTGAAGCCACAATTTTTCCACGCGTTACGCCACCTGTAATTCGACGCGAAATAATGATATCAATAGGCCTAGTTCATTTTCAACCCGCACGGGAAAGCAAGTAGAATTTACTCTCAGAAGTTTATAACTGATGACACAAGAGTGCACTGCAATTTCAGTAGATAACACTTGGGATGTAATCTGTTATGATTTTGCAAGCGTTATGCATTGCACGCTATCCATACACAAAATCGTCAAGAAAAGCCGAAAAATACCTGCTTTCTTTTCGATGTCGTGATGATAAATGGATAAGTCAGCAGATGTTATTCCCGTGGAGTTTCGTCTCTTCTTATATGTAAATGCAAAAATTTGCACACACGCAAAACATTGCACAAATGCAAAAGATCATAACAGCTAACATCTTAAGTGTTACCTGTTGAAACCGCACACTTTTGTTATGCCATGTCCTTCGGCCAAGGGCCATATAGCGATCGCACTTTCTGTCCGTCCGTCGGTCGGTTGGTCAGTCGGTCTGTCCGGGTGTTGGTAGTTTGGACACTTCCACATAAGCTAGGACGATGAAACTTGGCAGGCATGTCAGGGACCCGAGTAGATTAACTTGGAAATAGTCACTTCCCCGATCCGGCTAACGTAGGGGGAGTGGCGGGATGGGGAATCCGGAAATTAGTAGCATGCGTAACATTGGAGTGGGTAATCGGACGTGCTTGAAACTTGACAAGTGTCAAGAACTAGTGCGTCAGATGTTCAGTTTCAAACCCGGACCGGATACGACAACTGGGGGGGGGGGGGGCTGTAACGGAGGAACCGGAACTCTTGGCTTCGAGTCGAGGGATTGCGATGGAATTTGGTGGGCTGAACAAGCATAAACCCTAGATACCCTACTGACAAAATAGGAATGGATCGTTTCACAGTGGGGGGGGGGGGGGGGGGTTGGGGTTGGAGGGGATTTCTGGAATTCCGGTGATCTCGAGTTGGGGTACTTCCAGAGGTATTAAGGACTCTACCAGATTGACTTGAGAATAGTCCCTTCCCGATTTGATCATCGTGGGTTGGGGTGGGGGGGGTAAAGGGATGGGGAATCCGGAATCTGTTGACTTTCATAACTTTGGAACGGGTGATAGGACGTGCATGAAACTTGAACAGTATCAAGAACTGTCTCAGGTGTTCAGTTTCAAGTGCAGACCACGTCTGATCACGGGGGGGGGGGGGGGAGGGCTGGAGGGATGAACGGAAATCTCGTGAAGCGATTAGAGTCGAGGGATCGGAGTTGGACTTGGTTGAAAGAACAAGCGTAAACCCTAGATACATTACTGGCAAAGCAAGACCGGGTCTTGTCAATGTGAGGGGAGTTTGAGGGGGTTTCTAGGATTTCTGGTGAAGGCCAAGGATATTCTTAGCAAAACCGATATGGCTGGAAACGACTTTGAGTTATTTCGACTTGAGATTACTAGAATACAGGAACACTCCTGTTGATAGGTTCACCTCTCCATCCCAGTTGCTAATGAGAAGAAACCTGAGATCAATACACCCGTGCACCAAAGAACTACTCATACCAACTTTTGTCCACCACAAGCAGTTTCGACAAAATTGGACGAAACAACAGTCACGCCAGAGCAAATACTATGATCGACAGTCAAAGGAACTGATACCATTGCAAATCGGACAACGTGTCCAGGCACAAATCCACGGCAAACTCTGTCAAGCGGGTATCGTCAAAAGAGCCGACGTAAACCCAAGATCCCACTTAGTCGAGACCAACGAAGGGGCAATCTACAGAAGGAACATGTGCCACTTAAAGGTACTCTGTTATTAAGCTCAGTCACTAGGCGTCGCCGAATCTGGGAATACCCGTTACGAAGAAACACGAACCTCATCTCCGAGTCCACCGAGAATGGCCCCCACGATTGTCAAATCTGAGAAACAACTGTTCTTAAGTTAAAATTGTCCTTGATCCCTGATATGCCTGCCAAGTTTCATCGTCCTATGACATGTGTAAGAATCTTAACTCGGGATCACACGAAGTTCGGAAACCTCCCTCCAACTCCCCCCACAGTAGCCTACTCGGATCTGATCCGGTCTTGTCAACTATGTATCTAGAGCTTGTGTTGTTCTTCCCACCGGGTTTCATCCCGTTCCATCCACTCTCAACATCTCAAACGATTTACGCCCCCCCCCCCCCCCCTCCAACTCCCCTCAAAGTCACCGGATCCATTCCGGAATTGATGTGTGACATCTGAGACACAAGGTCTTTCCAAATGTCAAGTTTCATTAAGATCCGATTCCCCATTCAAAAGTTATACATACGTCAATATTCCGGATTCACCCTCCCTCCACTCCCCCCACTTTTGTCGGATCGGGGAAGTGACTATTTCCAAGTTAGTTTGGTCGGGTCTGTAATATGCCCGCCAAGTTTCATCGTCCTAGCACTTCTGGAAGTACCCTAACTCGAGAACAGTGGCCTGACCTACCGAAAAGTGATCAGTATATGGTACTTAAGCTAAGCTGCAAGTGCCATTCAGCCTGTTTTGCCCTAGCACCGAAGTCGGTGCTTGCATTTTCAGAAGTCTGATAACGTTTAACATGGATCACATCCTTGTGTTAAATGTTATGACGGATGCCAATAAAATGTATGGTTTGGCCCTTTTAAATGTTGTTTTACTTAACGCCCAAAAACGTCATAAGGTGAAGACCCTGTGTTTCTGTCATAACGGATTAATTAACACTAGGATGAACATCCACGTGTTAAATGCCATCCAACTTTTGACAGTGTGTACTAGCTAGAAGTCATTAAAATGTTTACCTTTTGTCCATTTTAAGTGGTGTACGAAGGGTAGATAAGACAACCGAACTCTTGCCCTGGCGATATAAAACTTGAGTACAAATCCCCCCCCCCCACAAAAAAAACAAATACAAAAAATCTTAAATACAAAACTGGCCCTAAGTAAGGGGAGTAGTCCTCATTTGACAATAACTACGGACAAGGAGTTGTGGATATGTGGTGGATGTAGAACTTATGAGATATTCCCCGGCACGCAGTTATGTTTTTTAACGTTAGAATTTGTTATAGCCTTTCTCTGACGCCGTGATAACCTTGAGCATCCCCATGATGAGACGGGGAGAAACGAAGTTGGATCTATGGTCATCAGTAGATTCAAAGCGCTCTGTCCATTCCTTCATTGGCCTTAACGATGCTGTTTATGACTTCTCCGTTGGCAAGATTCCGGGAAAAGGTACGGCTAGTCTGTTTGTTTCCCTGTCAGTTTTATCTCGATCCCAGTCTGTCTTAAGGGCGATTCTGGCGCTCTCTTGGACTCACTTTCCGGAAAGCAAAGCGAGAATGTGCCGAGCGCAAGAACAAGCGAAAAGTCGTTGCGCCTTTTCAACTTCTCGCTGACTTGCCGGAATGACTTTCCACTCGCGAAGTGGATTCGCTTTCCAAGTGCTGGCGGAAACTAGCGGAGCGCGAGAACAGCTTTGGAAAGCGAAGCGACTTTTAGCCGAAGTCGCAAGAACAGCCGGTGCATAAACTCGCGGAGCTTTCCAGACCGCCAGAATCGTCATTTAGTTCTAAATAACCTGTAGAAGAAATTATTTAAATAACTTGATTATGTAACGCATCGTTCCTCTTTCTCTCGCTAAAGCTTGATTTCGTTTAACACTATGATAAGCATTTCAACAGGTGACACTTCGGATGTTACCTGCAAGGTTCTGAACTGGCCAAATTAAATGGAACTCTTAAAGCACACCTCGCACTGTTAACTGTTTATGTTCCAACGTTAGAAACTATTTGAATACTTAAAAACTAGGCTCTGCTTTTAACAAATTATCCACGGTTTTGGCTATTTCATCTCAAACCCGTTGAACTAGCAAAAACTCGGCAAAATTCAGATAACTAGTGAATCATGGCAAGTGAAAAGAATAGTGTGGTTTCGTTAGCGGGTTTAAAACATATGCGGGGCGTCGCAGGGGGGGGGGGGGGGAGCACCCCCCCATTTTACTAAAATTGTTCGGCATTTTTTCGATACCAGAACTGTTTGGAATATTTGCGGAGATTCGGTAGTTAAACATAATCCCAAATAGGCATCGGTACAAATATATGGCATAACGATCGGGATTCGGTATAATTGCCAGGATTCGGTAGTTATTACGAATTTACTGAAATTTTTTGATAATTTTTTGCCAAATGCCAAAACTGTTCGGTATATAAATGTAGATTCGGTAGTTACACTTAAGTCCCGAATAGGCTATCGGTCCAAGATAGTTCGGTATCATGATTGGGATTTGGTCATTTATCCGGTAATTTTGAAGATTCGGTAGTTACCACGAATCGCTAGTTTGAACAGTTTCTGTTTCCTTATTGGTTTCATGATCACCAGTATCACTAGACTGCAAAGTTTGCTGAGCTGGTTTACTCCATCCAAACCAGGATGTTTGGACTCTTACAGACCTGGGAGTGTTCATCAATATATAAGGTGCTTTTTCCTTGAATGCCCTGTTTGTGTATAGGGGCACCATGCCCTTTTTGCTGGGCTACCAACTCCGAAACTTTATATTCTTCCTAAGCCACTGTCATCCAAAGCTGGGAATTAGGTACGACTGCTCATGGCAGAGGCATCATTGTTTTTCATCTAGGTGTGAAAGACCATCAATTGATCTGCTGGTGTAAAGATCAGACGTTGAAGACTTGGATCATTGACTCGCAAGTTAAAGCGGTACGTTTTTGAATATTAAGAAATAACTAATCAAGGTTTATCATATACAAGGCTCTGTCAGAGGGCATTCAAGGCATTTTCTTGGCTTTAGCTGCGCACGCTTTTTAATTAACCAGCACTTATCATTGGGACTATTTGGGACTGAAGATTCGATCAACCAGAAATATTTTGCAAGCCTTCGGTCGAAAGCTATGGAAGGGTATATCTATAGAAATAGAAAATCAAAATAAAAATTGAAAAATAAGATTTTAAATTAAAAAATTTAAATTAAAATATCAATAAAGAATTCAAGTTATATTTTAATAGTAAGTTCTTATGTTAATTTTTTAATTTTAATTTTTGGTTTGACTGGGTTAAACCTGTTGAATAGACCCTTGCGTGTCTACCTCTACAGTGTGTAATATAGATTGCACTTTACACAAGGGACTTGTACCGTGACCAAATCCATACACAATTTTTTGAATATAATTTAGAAGTCTAGGACTCCCTTGTCGGAGCCACGTAGACAAACCAGGACCCACAAAACGGATGTGTTTACAGTGTGTGCATGTACGGCAGTGGGAAGAAGGAGAAGAAGTCCCTGCACCCAAGCGGTTTGCTGCTTGCGGTAAATTGACGTAATTTAATAGACGTTCAGTAGCTTGTGTCTACCTCTACGATGAAAGAGGAGGAGAGGTCCCTGCTGGCTGCACCCCAGGGGTTTGCTACTTGCGGTAAATCGATGTACTTCAGTAGTATAGCATGAGTCATTTCCACAAGCGAGCTGATTCTGATAGACTGCCCTGTACAGTAGTCGAAAGGACTCGCGCTATACTGCTGAAGTACGTCGATTTACCGCAAGTAGCAAAGCCCTGGGGTGCAGGGAACTCTCCTCCTTCTTATTTACACCCGTACATACACATACCGTAGAGGTAGACAGGTAACGAGCAAGGGTCTATTGAACAGGTTCACCCCACTCAAACCAAAAATTATAAGTAAAATTGAAAAATTATTTGGGTTTGAAGGAATAATATGAGAAGGGGAAAGAGAAGGTGGTTGCGTTCACGGGATCATGCGGTTTGGATTCGGAACATACGACTATTCAGATCCCGAAGCGCTGCAACCCGGGCGAGATTAGTCGCGGCCCGAATCGAAATGGGGTTGTGACGGCCCATCCTTATTCATATCTCAGGGGTTTTGCTTACAAATGATCACAACTAACCCGCCAATGGCCAAATTCCTACTTTCATCCTTTTACCAAGCCTTGCAGTGCCATATGAGCTTCCAGCTCTTGTTAATTTTCATATCAATTGTTGAACAGATATACCCCTCCATAGAAAGCCAGAGAAGATTTGTAAATTTATAGTAGGCCTATTTTGTTCGCGTTGTCCTCCGTTCAATTATGTCACAACACAAAGTTTAGATGGAATGCAGAAACATATCTATTGGCCCAAACTTTCCGGAAAGAAAGCGACACGTGCAATAGATGTTTCTAAAACTTGTAATAGTGTGTTCGGTACGCGTTGTATATGCCTACGACATAGAAAGAAGAATACCGATGGCCTATTGCGCAATCACCCTTAGTCAACAGGATTAGATAGTACTCAGTAAAGAATTATTTAGGTTCGGTCTCTTCTTTTTTCCTTTTGTTTTATCCTTGTTTTTCAGATCTCTATATGGAGTAGGCTACCAGAACTCCTGCTTTCTCGCATTTTCTTTTACGATAATTGATTGATAAATAATATTTTTCAGGCGTGTGGATTCGAGGGGTCGGATAGCGAGGTGGCTGATAGCGAACCGGATTTAGACCAACGTAAGTTTTTGTGCCTGTTTACATAGTGCCTACCTTAAATAGCTCCGCCAGTCGTGAAACACATCTATCATGCCATGGAGCCTCCATAACGGACGTCAGCCCAGTCATACACAAATCCTCAGTTTTTGGGTATGGGAATGTACCCCTGCGAAATTTGGTTAAGCTGAGACTAGTTACATACCTAAATAGGCTTGTGTTCCTGTCCTAGATCAAAAGATACCTGATTTTACTTTCTATCCAACCTCACTTTCCAATTTTCAAAATGTTAGAGCACTTCCAAGATACATAGAGGTTTTTGGAGGCAACTTCTCTTCTAGTGGTTTACTCTGTCCTTTCTCAGAAAATTGTTGCTAGGTAGCATGGATGAGGCAAGCTTTTTAATCTGTTCACTGGAGCAAATATTTCCTTTCGATTGTTTGCCTTTTATTGTATTATTTTTTTAGTGATTTTTTTTTTTACTATGTTAACAATTGTTATCGAAAATCACTAAACTAAAAAGAAATGCGATGAAAGGCAAAGAATGTAAAGGAATTTGGAAGGAAAGGAAATTTAATTTCTAAAGGAAGAAAATTTAAAAAGCTTAACTTATCCACTCTACCTAGCGGTGACTGCCTAAGAAGGAACGAATAAGCCCAGCTGCGACAACCTGGAAAAGGATTGAGTAACCTAGTGGCAACTTCCTGGAGAAGGATAGAGTAAACCCACTAGGAAAGAAGCGGCCTTCACAAAACTCTCTGTATCTGGGAAGTGCTCTAATATTTTGAGAATTGGAAAATGAGGTTGGATAGAAAGTAAAATCAGGTATCTTTTGATCTAGGACAGGAAGACAATCCTATTTAGGTATGTAGCCAGTCTTGGTTTAACCATATTTCACAGGGCATGCCCATGCTCCAGGGCATGGTGCCCGAACGTATGGGCACCATGCCTAAAAATTGAGGATTTGTGTATGACTGCGTCAGCCCCACCAGTGATCATTGACATCAGGGATGGAGACGACGCCATGTGACAGGTTTGGCATCCATTCATGAATGTAGGGTGCCGCACTGAAGAGATCTAGAATGCAGGATGTTCGCCGTGTCTGATATACACTCTGAAACACGACAGAGACGACGCCATGTGTCAGGTTTGGCATCCATTCATGAATGTAGGGTGCCGCACTGAAGAGATCTAGAATGCGGGATGTTCGCCGTGTCTGATATACACTCTGAAACATAGGCGCTAGAGACAACGTCACGCCAGACGTTTCACCAGCGACCATTACACTATGGCCACCTTCAGCTTCTTCGATCAGATTTACTTCCAAATAGCCCAGAGCTATAAGAGGAACTAGATATTTACGAAATACACAAAAACGACTACAAATTATCTAATACACCTACAAGATATGACCAGAAATAAATGTTGGTAGAGAACTGTTTAAAAAGTGGGCAGAAGAACTGGCAGGATAAGGAGAAAACCGATTGCCAGTGTTCCTCTCCGACCGACGCACGGACGACGGGAGGAAGGGGAATATTATTGTTACATTCGTCCTTGTGACGTGTTCCTGTGATAGTTTGCCATGTTCGCCCTCTTCCTTTGTGTTACTTGTGACCGGTGCTCATCGTTTGACCTAAGATTCTTTTCTGGTACATCATTCACATGCCTCTTTCTCCCTTCTCTTCACGTCGCCTAGTTACTCGGTTCTGCAGGACACTACGTTTTGAGTGTTTCCGCGCCAGCTATTAGCTTTTACCTTGAGCCCGGTTCTGTCAGACATGGGCTTTTATGCGTTCCTTGATTTTTATTTATTTATTTTTCAGCTATCGAGATTATGTGTAATCACGAAGCTTTGGAGGCAGAAGTAGACACAGTCTGCGAACAAGTGGATGACATCAGTGATATCAAAGAGGCGGAAGTCGCACCAAAAGCCGAGAGCGTCGAACCGACTGTAGCATCATCTGCTCCGTCGTTAATATCAGTAACACCCTCTATGATAAGGTAACGTGTGTTCGTTCAAATTATACTACCTTAATATAAGTAGCTTAACTTTTAATACCACTGCCCCAACCTCTGCGTGAAACACTTATTTGACATCGGTCATAGGTTTGAATTTTTATTTTCAAACATTCATAAAACCAAGAACAAATAATCTGATAGAACCTCCGTCTCCCTATCTCTGTTTTACGACCCTGCGGAATCAAATATATTCTGATACCCTACCCGATGCAAACGAGCGGAGAAGGAGCTATGCAGAACATCATAATTTGTTGTCTCTACAAGCAGCTGCACTGCAGTAGAATCCCGTAGAAGAATAAAAACGCCGCCCGAGTCGTCCTTTACAGCTGATTGGTTTTTTACCGTTGTGACGTCACGTCTAACTCGCTGCAGACCGGGCTGTCAGCCCCTGCAGGCATCCCACTTTTTTATCATCTGGTAGGCGCAGCGGCGAAGAGGGAAGAAGACGCGTTTCAACTCAAACCTCACGGCAAGTACCTCTAGCTCCGCTCAGTTTTTATCGGGGTATGCATAGTCGCTGCATGGGACCAAAGACGGAGGTTAGATCACATTATTTGTTCTTGAAAAAAAAACCCACAAATCTTCACATGGCCAAATGAAGAGACAAGCTCGATTATTCTGTAATAAACGATAAAAATAATTTTTTAACCTACTGGGTGCGGACAAAAAACAACAAATTTTGACTAGAGACAAAACAAAAATACAAAAACAGAATCTTTCTAATCAGTTATTCAACCGTTTTCGCAAGCAGAATTGAATATAACATATTTTAGTCTTCTCGTTGTAGAAACTGTTAGAATGTCGAAGTTTCAGGTAAAGCTATAGTGCTCATTCGAGCTTGGAATTCCATAATCAAATCAAGGAGCGGTGCGAGAAGGGAGAGACGGACGTATGTTTTTTGTATAGGTTTTTCAATCAGTATTTAATTCTTACCTGACCTGACCCATTGAAACCTAGGAAAGAGTATTCGCTATCTATAGGCTTAAAGTATTTGACTTGGGAATAGACATTTTAAAAAGTGGTATTTGGTAAAAAGAAGTACCTTTTTTGTTTAGGTTTATGAGCTGTAGACTAGAAATTTTCCTCTGTGTGGCCAGTTAAACGAATGCTCGTTTGAATGTATAATTGTTGACGTCTGCCTTAGGTATTATACACACTGAACAGGCGCGCTTCCTTGGTGCACCCCCACCTCGTTTACTAAGGGCCCATACTAAGTTGTTCCTAAGTTAGTTGTTCGTAAGGGCATTTCATTACCTATTCTTCAAAGAGCGATCGACTTCTCGCTTTGCTTAGGGTCATTTTTGTCTACTGCCTGGAATGGCACTGAACCACCGTTTTTTTTCAGAGAAAATAAAGTACTTCATTTATGTTTTTTTATTTATTTATTTTTCAGCAAGGCCGAACATACTTCTATCCTAAAAAAGAACGCGCAGAGTTCCTTATCCTTTTTTGTAGTTGCGCCTCGCCTAGCGGAAATCGATGTAACTTCCAAGGGTTATAAAAATGACGCGAAATGGGTCTCGGAAAAGGCTTAAAACAGCCAAAACCGTTGGTTATTTGTTGAAAGGACAGCCTAGTTGTTAAAGTATTCAAATATTTTTAAATACTGCAAGTTGAAGAGTATATAGTGCGAGGGGTCTCTTAGAGCTCGGGCCCGATCTTTAAAATCTGTAGGCCTATGGTAGACGCCGACTTCTCTGTACAAACCAAAAACGGAGACTAGTGACATGGGTTCAGCCGTCAAGACCGATGTTTCGGCCCTTCTTGGAAAGGAAGCGAATTGTCTGCACAGGCTTTCCCCTAGAGCAATTTTTTGTGAAGGAACCACCCAAAATAGGAAAATAGTCTCGTTTCTTGTAGCCACAGTCTGACGAGGACTCTTGCCAAGAAGGGCCGAACATGGCTAGGGGGAATCTTAGCTAACTTATCCGCTTAGGCTCAATTTATGTATGACTCACAGCCAGCTTGGGCCGAAGGAACTCACAAGGAGTGAAGCAGATTGCCGAAAATAATGCTAGTGGAAGGCCCATCTGCATAACTGCGAACAAGAGATCATGGGCCCTCATGAACCAGCTCAGGACTAATAGAATTAATTCTAGGTCCCGTTTGTCCGAAAGGGATTTCAGTTCAACGCCAAATCAACCAAAAACTCTGCAACAGGAGTTTTCCCTCATAAATAGCAGCATTGACGAAAATTTGCAAATCGAAGAGGTTAGTCTAGTTTTAGTATCCTCATTGCTCAGCAAAAGACTCGTTCGGCCTTCATGTCTTGCAGTTAACAATCTGAAATAAATGAGGCTTGTACTGTTGCGTCATTCTTTATGATAGTTTGGTGGAAGAAAAAGCTTTACTGTATAACCAAACAGAGAGAAGATTTGTTCTGGTCTGAGTGGACTCGTTCAAGAATTATGTTGTTATCTTGTTATTCATTTGTCAGGAATAATTATTTAGCCCCAAGAGAATATTCTGATCCCAAAAGGGAATGTTTCGCATCTGCGTGACTCATTCGATGCAAGCGACAAATTCGAAGATTTTCTTTTTTTCGAATTTAAAGATTCTGAAAACTTCCTTGCTGGCTTGCTATATTTTTCTAGTGCAGGGAAATTAAAGTAACTTACACCCATCTTTAGCCTAAGAAATTTATTCCGAAAGTAGGCCTACTGTAAATGTTACGATTGTATAATTCCATATAGGGCACGCCAGTACAGGATACGATGATTACAGTTTTAAGGTTAATGAAAAATTGCCACAATAACAAAAGCTAAATAAAAGGCAAAACAAAACAAAAAATAAAAACACGCAGTAATAGCTAACAACGTATAAATTATCTACCACCAACACCGATACTTAATTAACAAAACACAGAAATAAAACAACGAACCGAACAGGCACAAACGAACTGAATAAACGAAAAACGTGAAATTGCATTGATCGTTGAGGTAATTTGTAGCAAGGGTGAGAACGAGTGGAGCCGACGGGCGGTACATAATGATGGAAACGCTCAATGGGCACATCAAACTACCCCAATCCCACTCTGTAACAACCTAGGAACAATGCTTAACCCCTAGATCAGCAGCTTTTTCAACAGTTTCCTCTCTGTGATATTTCAAAACGTAAGTTTTAATTTACAAAGATAAAAGTGATATTTCTTATGATACTTAGTAGATCTTTATTTTGTGCATAAATCAGCTTGTATAATTCAGGTTTGAATAGGTATTTGTTTTTTAATGATTTTTGTAGCTATGTTATTTTTTATAAGCTTATTGCATGTTCTGGTACACTTTATAAAGCAAGTTAATCAAGCTTCACAACACTATTCCACAAAGAAAAACTTTTAACAGGCACTTTAAGCCATGGAACTTCTGATGAAACACTAGAACAATCAGGTAAACTGCATCTGCGGCTTGACTTTGGTGACATCTCAAATATATCCTTTTCTATCAAGCATTTCTGGGAGTTTTTGAATTTCCTGCCACGATATCCCGGCTCCTAAGATTTGGATCATCGAAATGCCAGAGAGGTAAAGACAAGGGATAACAAGAAAACGGCCGACTTTCATAGCGCCTTCTAAAGGAAGTCGGAAATGTTTATTTGTGAAGCATTTAATACAAAGTAAAGCATTAGAAGTGTCCATTGTGCTTTAAACTTTCTATTGTGTCAGGAAGTGGGTACTGGTTTGATATGAACTGGACCAAAACAATAGTTATATCGTCTGCAAATTTGCATCTATTCTTAAACTGCGGTGCAAGTCTGTTTATTTGAAGTAAGAAAAGAATAGGACCGAGCCGTTTTCCTTGGGGAACGCCAGATCTAATTGAGAGGGAGTCAGACACCTCACCCTCATCTCTTAGAATACCACTTTGTCTGCGGTTACTGAGGAGAGAGAGACGGGTTTAATACAAACAACCGGCAGTGAGACACTGAAAGGGTTGTACAAAAAAAATGATCACGAATAAGCACTAGATAATTGTTCTAGCCATGAACGGCAGTGCCGAGCGGCGGTAACGCTCCGTGTTACATTTCACCAGTTCGAAGCCTGCCCCCTGGCGAGTTTCGTACTGATGGATTTCTTCGGAGCGTTTTGGGAGCAGGTCGCGGAACCGAGCTGACCGTGATAGACTCTGACCAAATTTCATACAGGCCAGAAGTCTTGTACCGTCGAGTCTTTCCAGTTTTAGTTCCAGTAGTGTCTGCTCGTACCCACGATAACCACTTCCGATGATCAGTTTGCAGGCTCTCTTTTGGATTTTCTCAATGGCGTGTGACTGCTCGTTGTCGAGGGATGAGTGCCACACAACAGACATGTATTCCAAGACTAGGCGAACGTAGGATACATAGGCGTTGAGCTTAATTTCTCGCTCCAGCCCAGCCTTGCGAAGGGCGTGCAGCATGAACAACCGTCTAGACCCATTCTTGGTTATTTCTTTGGTGTTTCTGGCCCATTTGATAGAGTCTTCAACGGTAACTCCGAGGATTGACAGGTTTTTTTCACAGTGGATGTCACAGTCTTCTGTTTCTTGCCTAAGGCGGTCTGACGATTCACGTCCGAAGCCAACGATAATTGCTTGCGTTTTATTTCTGTTGATTTTCATTTTATTTTCACATGCCCAGTTTTCGAGTACACTGAGAAGTACCTTGATTGAGCCTTCTGGGTCATCAGAGGTTACTATTATTGATAGGTCGTCAACATACTGGAAACATGTGTGTTTCTGTATGATTTCTGGAATACGGTTGACGAACAGAGTAAATAAAAGTGGGCCGAGTTTGGTTCCCCGAGTCACACCACAATAGACTATGTTCTCTTCCGATAAGATATCTTTCCCATCTTCAGTTCCAAACCTGACATAATAATTCCTTTCTGAGAGGAAGCTTCTTACCCAGGTAATGATGTGACGTGGTAGTTCGAGTTTCTAAGTTTTTGGAGTAGAAGGGTATGGTCGACCAGATCAAAAGCTTTAAGCAAAGTCAATTGCGACAATCACTGCAGCTCTCCCCTTCTTGTCCGTCAAATGCAGAACGTTGTCGGTCAAGTCAATCACGTAATGAGATTTCGAAACGCGTTTCTGGTTACCAAATTGGCGGTTTATGGCCGGTTTATGGCCGCCTATAGAAATGCCACATACTTTTTGGATGAGCTGATACTTCGCTCGTGGACCAAAGTTTTTCATGTTCTCCTTCATCTTGTCTTGTGCAAGTGCCTTAGCTAAGAGGGTTTTTTGGGACACACGGTTGCGAAGGCGTCTATATTTCATCGAATCACGCGAGCGTTTGAATTCCTTATCGCTTGCACTCATGAGTCTTCGGATTTCACTGTTAATAAACGGTTTATCGCCTAAATGAATAATTTTTTCTTCTTCCGGAAAACAGGTTTCGTACATTTGTTTCAGTTTTGAGTGAAACATTTACGCTTTCTCGTTCACTTCGTTACATTGCAGTACTTCTTCCGAATTCTGGGGTATTACTTGACGTGTAAAAGCCCGAATGTTCGAGCTCTTGAGTGGCCGTGAGATCACTTTACGAGTCCTTGGAAATTTCCTAGTCACTGGCCGATTTGGGGATACCCATTTTACGGTGAGATGACCACTGCTTGACAGGGGAGGTTCTAAACTGGGTTTTAGGTAGAGGAAGGTTTACATTGGGTTTGAATTGGGCTTGGATAAAGTCGAGATTAATTTAAAAATGATACCAAAAGGAAAACATCACTCCGGTGGAGCCACGCCATTCTATTATACCTAAAGCGCCTGAGTGATCAAATTTCTTCTGTTTTAGTTGGACTCCCTCAATCGGTTTTGCCGAGTGCGGGCTTCTTGTGGCTTTGGAAAGCATCAAGTGGTTCTCGAGATACACTTCCCAGCATCGTATCCGTATTCAGCCCCTCCGAGCTTTCAGTTTTGCCAGGGGTCGACTGAGGAGCCACTGCTTCGTTCGCGGATCTTAAAGGTATGTTAGTTTGTGTTCAACAAGGGTAGGCATTGAGGTTGTGTTCCATCCTACTTACTGTAGTTACTACTCATGACGTCATGGCTCTTGGCTTCTTGGCGTCAGCGCTGGTACGCATTTTTCTATTTCCGGCGAAATATCGTGCGAAGGGCTAATGGGGCCAGCCACATCACATAGGTCGTAGTTACCACGCGTACTACGCTCCCGAGTGTGGTAAGCAAATAGTTACTATTTCGAGAAGGCTGGAGCGGTCAGCGCAGTAACTTTTCATGAGGTTGGAGAACCAAAATAGGAACTAATAGTTATTACTGTTGGAAGGTTGGAACACGCTCTGTGTTCCGCAGTTGGGAATCACAGCTGCCATGCTCCCGCCATCTATCGCCTTCATATTGCCCCGTCGCATTACTATCCCCATTACAAAATTATAGGTGCAACCCCGACGGGTAATTCTGACTGTTTACAGAGAAAACGGCTACTTAGTCTTCATACGTGTGGATATTTAGACGAAAGTATGAGTCATTTTATGTGTGACTGCGCAAGAGTTGAATAAATGGAAGCGTATGGAATAAGTGAGTTTGGGGTAAGGTGAAACAAAAGGGATTAATTAAAGGACACCTGAACAATGAAACCATACTTGAACACACCATGGAGAATGCATTTACAGACATGACCACGGAGAGCATTCTTATCCTGAGCGTGACGTTTTCAAAATAGGGATGTTTGTTTCTGGAGGTTTGCACATGCAGACTCCAAGACAAAAAGCGCAATTCATTCAAATCTTGTACAGCGCTGGCAGGATTGTATTGGAATTTCTTCTAGATATAGGTTTGGGCTTAACTGGTTAAAACATATTCTAGAAGAAGGGTTGATTGGAGACATTTGTTCATTTCTAAAATTGTTCGGTACTGAAATAAGGACAGATGCAAAATGGAGCAAAAATCATAGCTTGGAAACACTATTTCGTATTTGGATTGGGTTTTCTGCAGGCAGTGTTAACGGAAGTCATACAGATACGGACGATACTTGGTACTCTTCATTCAGGTGTCCTTTACAAGTATAGCTGTTAGTAAGAAAATAAGTTTTGGAAGGTTCCCTAGGGTCCCCCTACTCCAGAGTTCAAAGTGGTATTAGTATTTTTTTCAAACGTAATTTTGGTAATGTGGTCAGTTTGCTGTGACCATATACAGATACATTCTTACATAGCTCAGTCCACCTTAACCTTGTGTTAGATCTGATTGAGATTCAGAAGCTTGATATTCAAAAGCAAAATAAAGTTCTATTCTTACAGGGTATGAAGGAAATTGCTCTGCAGAAGATGAAGAGGAATCTTTCCTGTCTTGAACCTTGCTTACGTCATTTGGTAACAATCTTGGAGCAGGTAAGCTATGTTGTACGCTGGGCTTTAGTCTAGGTTAAGTAGATTCAACTTTCACTCTTTAGTTTCATGGGGTTTTCCGTTATTCTGGGACTATCCGGTGGGTTTCGCTTGGGTTTGAGTTCAATTTTACCGTATTCAACTCGCGGTATTTTTTGCTAATCTCAACTAAAATGCGGATTTGAATTCTTCTAGGGTGTCAAAAGGAGCCGATTTCCACAATTGGAACGCATCTTCTGATAACTTCAAGCCGAAATAAACCTTCAAACTTTCCCATTCATTGATTTTTTAAGTAATCTCGGTCTTTTTACTGAACTCACTAACGTCAGACTTACCATCATACACGGCTAATGATTCTATCAGTTTCAATATAGTTGGAGGCTCAGTTATGCAAAGCTTTGCCCTGCAGCAAGGGCATGGGGCCCCTAAAAATTGTTAAATTGAGAATCTGAAATGGAAATTATGAGGCCCTGACTTTGGGGCACCATGCCCAATATTTGAAGATTTGTGGACAATGTGTTATCAGTCCAGTTCAGTTTGTTTCCAACATGTCAAAAAACAAGACCAAAGATTTCGATGGGATCGTAAAAATTCAATATTTGATCCAGACCATTGGGTCTTGTCTTCGCCAGATCCAGTCTTTGCCAGACTCCTTGAACACTATTGCTATTAAAATTCAGAAACACATTAAGGCCAAATAGCTGATCATCTGAGAAAACCAAGTTCAGATATGGATTCAGCATGTGGGTTCACCACTATAAGTCAGATCTGTTTTGACGAAAACCTCCTGCCTTACTTCTGCCAATTTTCCGGTTTCGGGCTGAATCCCGGAACTACTTGTCCGGCAAAAAAAGGAAGCTAAAAAACGAACTCAGCGTATCTTCTTTCCCTATATCGAACCTATAATTTCTCGGTTCCTGCAGGATTAAGGGTGAACTATATGTCCCAGGTAAAAAATATTGTCATAGACGGATTCAGCGTCTCTTTTTACCCCTAAATTGGATATCTAATCAACTATACAAATAAAACTGTAACTTTTAACAGATTTCCGGTTTTGACAGGATTTCGGGTTAACTACTTGTCCGGGTAGAAAATGGTTTTCACACAAGTGTTCAACAGGTCTTCTTACCTCTAAGTAGATCATCTAATCAACTTCAAATAAAACTTTTACTTTAAATGATCTTTCCGGCTTTGGCCGGATCCCGGGCGAACTACCGATCCGGCGAGAAAATGGTTTTCATACTCGTGTCCAAAATATCTTCTTACCCCTAAATCGACTATCTTATTACCTGTTTAAAAATGTTTTCTTTGTTTGTCCCTTAATTTCAACCCCCTCCCCCACCCCTAAATCTAGGGCTACAGAGCCCATTTACGAACTCGACCTTTCCCTTGCCCCAAAGTATCTTCCCACCAAGCTTCATCAAAATATCTCATTCTCTTCGAGAGTTATCGTGCTCACAGACAGACAGACAGACAGACAGACGGACAACTTTTGCGATGTCCTAGGTGTCCCTCCAACAAGAGAGGGCGCGCATCCCTAATGACGAAGTATAACAGAGACAATGTTAAAAAGACAATGGAAAAAAAAAAGTTGTACATTAAACAAAAAATCAGACGAACAGGGAAGACTACTGATGGTAAGGTTCACTAGAGAAAAATCCTTCAATAACAAGCCGCAGTTACAACTGGCTTCAAGGCATGTTTGTACCTTTGATCCGTCCATCATCCCTTTGACAACAAATCACAGTTGCATAAAGCTTCCGTGAATGTTACTTTTTCACCATTTTTCCACTCACTGCATGGGGGGAACTGGTCATGCTCCTGACTTTTATATGCCTAATTCAGTTTGAAATTTTCCAGGCATCGGACAGAACGGAAAACGACCAGTCTGGCCTCAGATCAAGCCTCACTTTGGAGGACTTGGAGAGTGTCTCGGTCGGACGGCGAGATATGTCTGTACCTTACCCTAGGTCTTCTGGTGCTCGGTTTTGCAGCGCAGGTAAGGAATGTTTTGATTTGGAAAGCTAAAAAAACAGGAAAAGGATTCTGCACAGAAAATCAACCGATACTGTCTTTTTTAGGGATGCTTGTTTGCTTCGGTCGCCCATCCTACTCCAAGCGAATATCGACTAACTCTGTAACTGAGCTGAAGACACCCAGGTCCTTGTCCACGAAGCAGGATATGATGAATAAACGAGCACCCAGTCTGGAGTCGCAATATGGGTTTCCAATGCCACCCGTAGCGCAGAGTCCAACTGGAGACCCTTCCTCGTCTGTGTCTTATTTCTTCTATCAAGATAGGGTAAGAACACACATTTTCTGTAAGCCTGAATCCTGTTATACAAAATTGCCTCCGATCTGTGGAAACAGCGTTGGCGTTTCTACAATACCATCATCGTTAAATTCGACGGGTATGTCTAGCTGGATCAGGTGTGAGCGGTTTTGCGATATTTGTTAAGGGTGTCTGTGCGACGAGCCTTAGTTTTGTTATGGCACTTGCCCTTCGGCCAAGTGACATATAGCGATTGTAATTTCTGTCCGTCAGTCGGTCCCGGTTTTGCTAGTTCGGGCACTTCCAGATAAGCTTGGACGATGAAACTTGTCAGGCATATCAGGGACCGGACCAGATTAAATTAGAAATAGTCAGTTCCCCGATCCGACCACCTGGAGGGGAGTGGAGGGAGGGGGGATCCCAAAAAAATAGGAAAAATCATATATTTTTAGCTTACGAACGGGTTATCGGATCTTAATGAAACTTGATATATGGAAGAACCACGTGTCTCAGACGTTCCATTTCAAATCCAGACCGGATCCGGTGACATTGGGGGTAGTTGGAGGGGGAAACGGAATCTTGGAAAATGATTAAAGGAAAGATCCTGATGAAACATGCTGGAAAGAACAAGCACAAGTCCTAGATACGAGACTGACATAACCGGAACGGATCCGCTCACTTTGGGGAGTTGGGGGGGGGGGGGGGGTCCGAATTTCTATTGATCCCGCGAGTTCGGTGCTTCCTAATGTGTTAGGACGATGAAATTGGCAGGTATGTCAGGGATTCGACCAGATTAAATAGGAAATAGTCACATCCCCGATCCGACCATCTAAGGGGTGTGGAGGGAGGAGATATTTTTAACTTGTGAGCGGGTGATTGGATCTTGATGAAAGTTCATCCTTTAATGTCTCAGACGTCCCACTTTAAATCCGAACCGGAAACGCTTACAGTGGAGGGATCGGGATGAAACTTGGGGGGAAGAACAAGCACAAGTCCTATAGATACGTCATTGACATAACCGGACCGGATCCGGGCACTGTGGGGGAGTTTTGGTGGGGGCAGATTTCTACATAGCGATCCCGCGAGTTCGGCATACTTCCTGATGTGCTAGGACGATGAAACTTGGCAGGTTTCAGTTTCAGTTTATTTCAAATATCAACACATATCGTGGCTTGGGGACAAATGGCGTGTTGAATACGTCAATATACATGAAGGCAAATCAATAATGTCTGTCATAATATCAAGATAAGTAATTCAGACTGAATATGGTTTAACACAAAAACAAAAAAAGTGAGACACGCACAAGAATGACTAAACCTCTTTGTTGAAAATATGTACAAATTTAGGGATAAAACTATTACGGTACCCCTCCCTACGGTAGTAACGGGGTTCTAGCTTGGGTATTCGCTCCGCACACGCTCTTTGCGGACGCAAACGTTGAGGTTAGAAGAGAGGTGGCAGAAGGGAGTGGAAGGAGGGGTTCTGTAGGGACTTCATACCAAAATATCTGCAGAGCCTCTCCCGTCTATGATTGAGGGTCTCAAGTTTAAATGATTTAAAAGAAAACAATAAGGCATTTTAGGTCCTCTGTATATAATTTTGAGAGCACGTTTCTGTACACTTTCAGTGGAATCTGTATCCTCTTTTGTCAGAGCATAGTGCCAAACCGGACACGCATATTCAAGTAGACTTCGGACAAACATACAAAATACATTAATCAATGCCTTTTCTGGAACCCCAAATTTAGTCAGGGTTTTAACTATTGACATGGATGAATTTGCTTTTTTTATTAAATTTTTGTATTCTTCTGCCAAGTTAAATCCGAAGAGAGCGTAACTCCAAGAAGGGTATTTGTTCAACAATTAAACCATTTTCAGGGACAGGGAAAAATCTGGGCTACTTTTTAAAAAGGAAAAACTTACAATTGCTGACTTATCTGTATTTTCAACCATATTAGCAGTTAGGGCCTCGTCGGCTATATCTTGAAGATAGTCACTGCGTTACTTTTTGGGATCCCAAAACGTAAGTGGAGGGATACCTATGACATCGCAAAAGTTGTCCGTCCGTGTGCACTAAAACTCTCGAAGGGAATGAGATATTTTGATGAAACTTGGTGTGAGGACTCTTTGGGTCAAGAGTAAGTTCGAGTTCGTAGATGGGCTCTGTAGCTCTGCATTTAGGGGTGGGGGAGCGGGTTTAAATTAAGGGGCAAATGAAATATTTTTAAACAGATGATGTGATAGTCGATTATGGGGTAAGAAGACATGCTGAACACGGTGGTGAAAACCATTTTGTCATCGGACAAGTAGTTCGCTCGGAATCCGGCCAAAACCGGAACAATTTTAAAAGTAAAAGTTTTTTTTGAAGCTGATTAGATATTCGATTTGGGGGTAAGAAGACATGCTGAATACGACGGTGAAAACCATTTTTTTCGCCGGACAAGTAGTTAGCCGGGAATCCGGCCAAAACCGGAAAGTCTTTCAAAAGTAAAAGTTTTATTTGAAGTTGATTAGATGTTCGATTTAGGGGTAGAAAGACATGCTGAAAACGATGGTGAAAACCATTCTCTCGCAGGGCAAGTTCGCCGGGAATTCGGCCAAAACCGGAAAGTTTGTTAAAAGTATAAGTTTTGTCTGAAGTTGATTAGATGTTCGATTTAGGGGTAAGAAAACATGCTAAACACTTATTTGAAAAGTATTTTCTACCCGGACAACTTGTTCGCCCGGGATCAGGCCGAAACCGGAAAATTTGTTAAAATCAAAAGTTTTATTTGAAGTTGATTAGATGACATATTTAGGGGTAAGAAGACGCGCTGAATCTGTATATGACAATCTTTTTTTTTACCGGGACATATAGCTTGTTCGGAATCCGGTTGAAACCGGATTTTTTTATAAGAAGTTTTACTTGAAGTTGATAATAATAATAATAATAATATAATGCAAAAATAAGGCACATGGCCTCTACAAAAATGAACAACAAATTATAAACTAAATTTCTCTTCTAAACATTTCTGGGCTAACATTGATGAGACGTTCTTTATACGGATAAGGAGATACGCTGACTTCGCTTCTAAACTTTCTTTTTTTCTGGAGAAGTATGGTAGTTCGTTCGCACTTGTCTGGATCAAGTATTAGATTTTTGGGATCCCATCGAAACCTTTGGTCTTGTTAAATTTCCCCAAAACAGTGCCTTGGAAACACCGCAAAATGGGATGAGAATAAACCCCCTTGTATTTAACAACTTGCTCCCTATCCGTTAAAAAAACAACAAGAATATCTATAATGAAATGCGGTATATTTTGTTCATGCAATTTACGAATTAAAATATTGAGATCAACAAGGTCAAAAGCTTTCTTAAGGCAATTAAATGCAGTTGATATGTCAGGGATCCGAACAGATTGACTTGAGAATAGTCGTTTCCCCGACCCGACCATTGTTGGGAAGTAGATGGATGGGGAGTTCGGAATCTAGTGGCATGCATAACTTTTGAACGGGTGATCGGATTTGAATGAAACTTGTCAGGTGTGGAAAGAGCTATCGCCTAAGATGCTCTGTGTCAAATCCGGGTCGGGTCCGATACTTGTGAGGGGATGGGGAGCTTCGAGAAGAACGCTTAAAGCAGAGGGATTGAGACGGAACTTAATGGAGAGAACAACCATTAGGCCTAGATACGAAATTGACGGAGCCAGATGGTTTCGGGGCTCTGTGGGGGGAGTTGGAGGGGGGTTCCGGGAATTCCAGTAGTCGCGAACAGTTCTAGATGTACTAAGACAACGAAACTTTGCAGGCATATTAGTGACCCGATATAATTGACTTAAGAACCTGACACAACATACCCCCTTTTTGGGGGAGCGAGGGAAGGGCAATATGGAAATTGACTTCTGCAAATTTCGAACGAGTGATCTGATTCGAGTGAAACTTAATGGGGGATAAGAATCGATGACCTAGACATGTAAAACATGGGCGGGGGGGGGGGACTTTTGACATGCACAAAAATCAGACGGATGTACCGAATGCGATGCAAGTTCAACAGTGCCAAGTTTATGCGGCCTAGATTTGTTATTTGCCATCCGGGCCGGATTCGGCCAAGGAAGGGAAGGGGCACCGGAAAGTAAATTTGCAGATAGTCTGTGCTCCGATTTCAGTAAACGGGATGGACGGGAAGAGGGGATTAAGAGATACGACGTTTATGTTTCCAAGGACAGAGCCGATTATTAGTTTTTGTTGTCGTAAAATAAACATATATGTCAGTCAACGAGCCAAAAATTAACATACACAAAAGTACAATATATACAATTGATAACTATTTCGCAGACTAAAAATTCAACCCGGCATTAAACAACTTAACAAACGAAGGCACAAAACTAAGCTCATATCGAGCATGTGAAGCAGTCACAGGTTGAAGTTCTGGTACAGGCTCTGCAATGGACCTGCTTGGCCTTACCTGAGCCGGTTCATGTTGGGGCGGGAGGATATTTCGATGAATTGGGCTCGACAGGATTTTATTCCCAAAAGATAGGGTGAGTTTTAAACGACGGGAGTGAAGGGTTTGAAGTTGAAACTGATTGAGGAGGGATATGTATGGTACTTTCGGGGATTTTGAAATTACTAGGAGGGCACGGTATTGCACCCTATCAATCCGGTCAAATTGTTCCTTCGTTAGCCCAAAATGCCATACGGGGCAGCAGTACTCAAGTGTGGAACGGATAAAAGAGAAATAAATGCGTAAGAGGTGTGGTGCAGGGATTCCATGGCGAGCCAGCAACTTCAGAGACCTGATGGCGAAATTGGCTTTCTTTAATATGCCATCGACGTACTTGTTCCACTTCAGATCTGAAGTTAGATGGACACCAAGTAGTTTAATTTCGGTCACATGACTGGCGCGGGGAATAACTGGGTTAAAAACTGGCGAGGATTTAAAAACAAGAAATGGTTAGAATTACAGATTTGTCGCAGTTGACAGTCATTTTGTCCACCTTTGCCTCTTGAGATATAACGTTCATTAGTGAACCTGCACTGCCTGGAGGTTTTTCCGGCAGCATTCAGTGAGTGACAAGTCATCGACATACTTCCCACGGTCATCCAGTGTTGTTGCCAAATCATTTATCATGACAAGAAACAAAGTGGTCCAAAAGGGTACCTTGAGGAACACCACAAAAGATGGGCAGTGGGTCAGAGTAGGTGGACTTGTACTTTGTCCGTTGGCTTCTGCCTGAAAGAAAACTAGCGATTAAACGTACAAGGAATGAGTGTAAGGTAAGGTAAGGTAAGGTACAATTTTAATGGCAAAAATAAATAAACCTGGTGTTTCTTAAAAGCATCAGACATGCCAGTGGCATAAAAAACGACGCTTCACTAATTCTGATGGGATTTTTTAAAAATTATTAATACAATTCTAGCCTAAACTATTGTAAAGAAAAAACAAACGAACAACTATCACACATCAACACTAAAATTTAAGGACAACACGAGAATTTACGATAACAGACATATGACTAAAGAAAAAATGAAAAATAAAAAAGGTTTGCGACATGGGTCTGATCTTCCTCCGAGCACAAACAAAAATGAATCGATTAAATCAGATAGAAGAAATATAATTGCTAGATAACATAAATCTTTTTAGAGCTCTTTTAAATACATTCCTATATATCTTCGGACACCCTGACAGTTTCAGGCAATAAATTCCATACTTTTACACCTGTATGACGAATAGAAAAGCTAGACCTTGTAGAAGGATAACAAATGGTAGAAAGATTGGACCGCCGTCTTGTGTTTTAGTCATGAAATTGACTGTTCAGGCAAAAAAGATTTTTAAAATCAGCAGGTAGTGAATCTTCTAGAAGATGACGGTAAACAAGTGTTGCAATATTCCAGTCTCTAATCTGACGGACATTTAAAATAAAAAGACTAGGCAGAATATGAGAAACTGATGAAGAAAATGGAAGACCATAAATTGCTCTAATTGATTTGTTTTGTAGGATTTGAATCCGATTAATATGTTTTGAAAAAGTAGAAGCCCAAGCTGAAGTACAATATGAAAGATAAGAATGGACCAGGGAGAAATAAATCAATCGAAGTATGAATTTTGGAAGACAATGTTTGAGGCAGGAGAGCACACCAACATTTCGGCTCAACTTAAGAGCCAAAGCATCGGTGTGCTGCTTGAAAGAAAGATTTTCATCAAGGATAAGGCCAAGATATTTAAAATTAAAAGATCTTAGAAGTTCAGTGCCAGAAAGAAAAAGTTTACCAGAAACTGAAACTGAACCAGACCGGGAGAAAAGCATGTAACGACATTTTTCCGCGTTTACAGCTAGTAAATTAGATGTAAACCAGTCAGAAGCAATCGAAAGAGCTGAATTAAGAACACTAAACAACTGAATCAAATCTGAATGCGAACCAAAAATCACAGTGTCGTCCGCAAACATGATAACTTTAACAAAAGGCATACATTCTGGAAGGTCATTAATGTAAAGTAGGAACAAAGTGGGTCCAAGGACAGACCCCTGTGGTACTCCAAATTCTATAGGAAATTCATCTGAAAATTCGCCAACTTGCCTACAAGAGAGACTTCTCTTGGATAGGTAAGAAGCAAAAAAATCAAGTGTCTTTTCTTCAATGCCATACTGTTTCAGTTTATCAAGCAAAATCCCATGGTCAATTGAGTCAAATGCTTTACAAATATCAATAAAAACTGCACAAGCGTGTTGACCAGTGTCAAGAGCATCATTGATCGACAAAAGAAGATTATGGATAGCAAGCTCAGTTGACCGATCTTTTTGAAATCCAAACTGATTTTCATTGATTATTGAATTATTTACTAAGTAAGAAGTAAACTGCTTGTGAACGACTTTCTCTAATAATTTACTAAAAACAGAAAGAATCGAAATCCCTCTGTAATTATTTAGAATATCTCTTGCACCACCTTTGTGAAGAGGAATTACGCGAGCTTTTTTGATAATATCAGGGAAAACACCTTGGTCAAGGCAAAGATTAATTAAAAAAGCCAAGACTTCAGACAGATACTTACTAATGCTAAGAATAAATTTAGAAGAAAATCCAAACTCGTCTGAAGAATCGCTCGTATTAATCTCTTTGAAAATTTTCAATAAATCATCCTGGGAAATATTTTGGAAAGAAAAAGACGAGTTTGGACGATTACTTGTATTTGGTCCAAAATAACGACTATCTGGCTTGACGTTAGCTTTAACCCCATCAGCAATTTTTTTTCCGCAAGAACTAAAATGCTTCGCTAATTCGTTTACAATACGTATAGGGTCAGAAACGGATTCACCGCCTAGTTTCAGTGAATTTATTGAACCCTTGGATTTAAGATTGGGTCGAATAATACTATTAATTGTCTCCCACGTTTTCTTAGCATTGTCTTTGAATTTCATAAAACGATCAGACAAATATTTACGTTTAGAATCACGAATCAATGAGTTTAACTTGTTTCTGTAAGCACGATATAGTTCAAAACTTTTGTCGGTAGGTTTTTTTAGATAATCTAAACGAAGTACACTTTTCCGTTTCAAAGAAGCTAGAATCCCAGTTGTAATCCAAGGATCGTGCTTTTGAGTAAACTTTCCTGATGAAGATTTAGTAGATCGACAATCATCACATAATGTTCTAAGGCGATTAAGAAAATTAGGGAATGCAATATTAGCGTCAAGACAATCAAAAACACTAGACCATGCTTCAGAAGATAACAACGAGCGAAGCTTTTCCATGTCAACTGCATGAAACTCATTGCTTTCTTTTAATCTTGGGTCATAAGAAGGGCTATTCATGGGTAACGAAAATTGGGTTAGCACCGGGAAATGGTCAGACGTGTCAAAAGATATTACAGCAGAATATTCCGCATGAAGGGAACCACCAGAGTAGAAAATATTATCAATAAGTGTTGCGGATAATCGAGCAACACGAGACGGCAGAGAAATAGTTGGAATAAAATTAGAAGTAAGCATATTAGTCAAGAAATTCAAATTAGCAGAATTAGATAGATCAAGTAAGTCATAGTTAAAATCACCCGTGACGATAGTGCGATTCCGGGAAGCAGAAAGCCCTGCACATAACACAGAAAGTGATGATTCGAAATCAGAATGTGAACAAGAAGGAGGTCGGTAAACACAACCAAATGTCACAATAAAATCATGGCATATAGTTACATCAAGGAACAAGGATTCCAGGGTGCCTTCCTTCCACAGTGAGACATCATGTCGGATAATATAAGAAAATGAACTTCGCATGTAAATTACTAGACCACCCTTAGATTTAGCCGAACGATTCTTAGAAACACACGTATACCCAGGAATGTCAAGAAGGCTCACTGGAGAAGAGTCGGACAGAAATGATTCACAAACAGCAATTAAGTCCACATCATTTCTCTGAACAAGAATTTTCAATTCATTAAAAGCGGAGAAAAGACCTTGAGCATTCAAGTGCAGAACCTTCAGGTTCGCCGATTGGGAAGGAAAAGCAGATGCAACCGAATCAAAATCTAAGAAGGTACACTCAGGAAGATTTATCGGTAACGGCACATTGGAATCACTTGGTGAACCAAGAGAAAGATTCAAAATTTGTATTGGACTAGTGTACACCTAGTCCAAGAAGTTTTTATAAGAATATTATGGCAAATTAGATCAAAAGCTTTTTTTAGATCTGTTGCAATAAGATTAATCCAATAATTCCATGTCCAGTCCCTATCGGATCCGATACTTATGGGGGGGGGGATTGGAGTGGGAACCGGAAATCTCGTGTGAAGCTTAGAGTCGACTGATTGGGATGGAACAAGCATTATCCCTAGATACGTAACTGACAAAAACATATCGAATCGGAGCTCCATGGGGGGAGTTGGAGGGTGTTTCCCGGAATTACGGTGATCGCCAGTTAGGATAGTTCCAGATCTTCTAAGGACCAATGAAACTTTGCAGGCGTATTATTGACTTAAGGACCAGACATAATGCCGTGGGGAAACTTGTTTTCCTGTATCCGACCATCTTTGGGGAGCTGAGGGAAGGGGAATCCGGGAATTACTGGCTTCCGTAAGCTACGAACAGGTGGTCAGATTCCAGTGAAACTTTATGGGTGATAAGAACTGATCACCTAGACAAGCAGAACATGCGTCCGAACCAAATTCAGCCGCGGTTGGGAGAGTTGGAGGGGGGGAGAGAACTTTTTGACATCCAAAAAAATCGACCGGATGGACAGAAAGAGATGCAACTTGGACAGAGCTAGTGTGTGCGGCCTAGATTTGTTATCTGACGTCTGGATCGGATCCGGTCAGGGTAGAGGGGAGAGGGGGGGGGGGTGAAGCGGGAATCGGAAGTTTGCAGATTGGCTATGCTTCGATTCCAGTCAAACTTGATGAACGGGAATAGGACACGTCAGATATGCAACTTTTATGTCTCTGAGTCGTATATTTAGCCACAGCCGGGGGAGTTGGATGGAGAGTTCCTGAAATGATATGGCTCGCATAGGGGTCAAACAAGTGGAGCGATTCGAATGAAACTTGGAATTTAGAGAGATCATATGCCCTAGATTACGTATTTTAGGGTTGGAACTGCATCCGGCCACGGTGGGCGACGAGGGACAGTCACCGGAAGTTCCCAAAAAACGCTCAGATTGGAGTGAAACTTTATAGGCGGTAAGAGAAAGTGCTTCAGATGGTCCATTTAGGAGTCCGACCAATGCGGAAAGTTTAAACCCAGAAAAATTAACTGAACTTGAGTCCACGGCCCAAATGCTTGGTTCTTCTGTCATCGGTATAACCAAGGTTCATCGACAAGATTTAAATTTATTAAAAGTTCCAAAATTCTCTTCTTTTGTTAAACTTCGCCCTGATGACCATCCCCTTGGGAAGAAAGGAGGAGGAGTTATGACCCTTATACATGAAGATTTTAAACCACAGCTTTTAACTATACCTTTCTTTGATGAACAAGATGAGATTATTTGGGTGAAAGTGCAACCTAAGCGACTCCCTAGGCCGTTCTCTGCGGTAGCGGTGTGCGTTTTCTACTATTCACCTGGTCAGCCCGCTGCCGCAAGAAAGGCGTTTTGGGAGAAGCTGCAGGAATCAACCGATTACATCCAGAGAACACATCCATATTTTGGAGTAGTTATACTAGGAGATGGTAATGAGCTGGATACTAAATCGCTGGCCAGGTCACTTAGTCTCAAAAGCGTGGTTAATTTCCCGACAACCAAAGGTGAAACTTCTATGGATGTGATCCTGACAAACCTTTCTAAATATTATCAAAATCCGAGTAAACTAGCACCATTTGGCGGTAGTTACCACTATATGCTCCAGTGGAACCCTTTTGAGAGAGTAAAGATCCAATATTCGGTAACTGAGGTCACTTCTAGACCAATCACAGATCCTGGTCTGTTGCAGTTCGGAAACTGGATCTCGGAGGAGAACTGGACCTTGGTTTCCGCAGCGAAGGACTTGGATTCCCAAGTTGAGGAATTTCATGGTAAAATTAATGAAAAATTTCTTGAGTGCTTCCCTGAGCGTAAAACAAAATTTTGTTCTAGTGATAAACCGTATGTAAATTCAAAAATAAAGCGACTAATTAAGCGTAAATTACACCTTATTCGAAAAGATCAAAAAGAACAAGCAAAAAAATTGGCAAATGAAATTAAGTGGAAAATAAAAGAAGCACAGGCTAATTATTACAAAAATTAGGTGGATCATCTTTTGGAGTCCCAGCCTTCGCAGTTCTTCAGTAAAGTTAAAAGTCTGACTGGAAAAAGTTCTCAACCAGTTGACTTCATGAAGGAGGAGCCACCAGAGAAAACTGCGAATGATTTAAATGCCCATTTCGCTGCAGTTGTGCAGTCTTATCCACCTCTTCCACCTGAAGACCCTCCACAAAATTTAACTGCTCCTTCAACTGATAATTTAATGCCTGATATTTCTTTGTCAAGTGTAACCCGTAAACTTTCTAAGTTAAAAAGAACTTCTGTTGCTCCTTTTTGATATTCCAATTGTTTTCGTTAAAGCATTTGCTAAAGAATTAGCTTTACCCCTTCAGATAATATACAATAACATAACGCGAACAGGTTATTTTCCAAAGAAATGGAAGAAAGGTTTTATCACCCCCATTCCAAAGAAAGGAGCACCTAATGATTTCTCTGGTGTACGGCCGATCACAGTTACATCAATTTTCAGCAGAATTTACGAAAGTTTTGTTGCCACATGGCTTAAAGAATATCTTTTAAAAGTAACTGATCGAAAGCGGTTTGGTAACATTCCTAAGTGTTCGACAGTCCATTACCTAGTTAATTTGATTGATTTTATTTTAAAACATCTAGATGAACCTGGCAAATGGATAAATTTAATTGCAATTGATTTTAAAAAGGCATTTGACCTTGTTGACCATAAAATTCTTTTGGAAAAAATGGTGGAAAAAAATATACCCGATTTTATCGTCAAAATCATCAAGAGCTTCTTGACAAATAGAGAGCAAATTGTAAAGTATAAAGGCCATTTTTCTACTTCTTCACCAGTTTTTGTGGAGTTCCACAAGGAACTGTGATCGGTCCGCTGTGCTTCCTCCTCATGATAAATGAAATTGCTGCTGGACTGAAGGACAGATGGAAATACGTTGACGATCTGTCCCTAGCGGAAGTCGTATCTGAGGATTTCAAAAGTAACGCTGCCGGTTTCATCGACCAGGTTACCTCAGAGGCGACTGAAATGAATATGGTCGTGAATAAAGATAAGTGCTCGGTTACGACCTTTTCTTTTCTTAGAAAAACTCGGCCGTCTTTCGAACCTCCTATCGACTCTGGGCTCATCAGGGATAAAATAACGCTACTAGGTGTAGTGATCTCTTCTGACCTTTCATGGCATGAAAATACAAAGACGTTTGTAAAGAAAGCTAACAGCGCAATTCAAATGCTAAAAACACTGAAAAAGTTTCGGGTTCCTAAGGACAAGCTAAAGCTAATGTTTTGCTCTTTCATCCGACCCTTAGTCGAATATGCTTGTCCGGTTTGGCACTTCCCGTATGGAAAT
>JAKZAP010000007.1:7263164-7450664 GCA_023053575.1 Branchinecta lynchi
ATTTCCATACGGGTTTGCTCTTACCCAAGACGAAACTGATAAAATAGAGCGAGTTCAGAAGAGATCGCTGCAAATTATCTATGGCGGTTCCCCCCTACCATACTCTTTTTACCTCAAAGAATTTAAAATTGAATCCCTTTCTTCCCGCCGCGAAAAACCATGTACCATGTACCGTTCATTCCTTCCCCCACCCTTTGTTCCTGTAAGATCTCGTCCCCCCCGAGAAGTGGCTGAAAAGGTTCCCAAACTGATCCCAATCTACTGTAACACTATGCGCTACAGTAGAAGCTTTGTGCCGAGCTTCGTAAAGCAGTACAATGCTCTTTAGCATTGTTCTGCCTTGTTACCTTTTTTTTACTTTTAAATTATATGTTGACAATTTATTTTATCTTATTTATGACTTTATTTATGACTACAAAAACATCGTATTTGGGCCCTGCCCACGAGAGATATGTTTTGCTTTATTATTAAATAAATAAATAAAAAATTCGACCGCGGTAGGGGAGTTGGAGAGGGGGTGGGGGGGGGGGGGGGGTACCGGAAATCAACCTTAAAGCACAAGTGGAACCAAAGTGTCGTTGTACTCGAAGTCAGTCTTGTGGTCCACCTTTGATTCCTTGTTGTTCCATCGGTCCTGTAGTTAATATACCTCGTTCTGGTTGTCCTTGTTCAAGTTCTCTTGATGAAAGTGATGGTAAAAAGTCTGAAATTGAAGACCATTGAACCGCCCAACGAAGAAGAGGAGTTCTAGAAATGCAGTAAATGCCAAAAAAAAATACAGTACTTTTTTCTTACTAGTGTATAATAAAAATAATATTCGTAGGGGAGCTTTCCATATGAGCTTTCAGCTCTTGTTTTACAAAAGTGTCTCAGTTTTATTGGGATCCCAAAACGTAAGTGGAGGGATACCTATGACATCGCAAAAGTTGTCTGTCCGTCTGTCCGCATGATAACTCTCGAAGGGATTGAGATATTTTGATGAAACTTGGTAGTAGGATCCTTTGGGTCAAAGTACATGTCAAGTTCGAAGATGGGCTGTGTAGCCGGATATTTGAGGGTGGGGGAGGGGTTTCAAATTAAGGGACAAAACAAAAATATTTTTTGAAAGCTATTGAGATAGTCGGTTATGAGGTAAGAAGACATGCTGAGCACGATAATGAAACCATTTTCTTGTCGGACAAGTGGTTCGTCCGGAATCCGGCAAAAACCGGAAAGTTTGTTAAAAGTAAAAGTTTCATTTGAAGTTGATTAAATGTTTGATTTATGGGTAAGAAGACATGCTGAACACTATGGTCAAAACCATTTTCTCGCTGGACATGTAGTTCGTCCGGAATCCGGGAAAAACCGGAAAGTTGGTTAAAAGAAAAAGTTTCATTTGAACTTGATTAAATGTTTGATTTAGGGCTAAGAAGACATACTGAGCAAGATGGTGAAAATCATTTTCTCGCCGGACAAATAGTTCGTCCGGAATCCGGCAAAAACCGGAAAGTTTGTTAAAAGTAAAAGTATTATTTGAAGTTGATTAAATGTTTGATTTAGGTGTAAGACGACATGCTGAACACAATGGTGAAAACCATTTTCTCGCCGGACAACTAGTTCGCCTGGAACCCGGCCAAAACCGGAAAATATGTTAAAAGCAAAAGTTTTATCTGAAGTTGATTAGATGATAGATTTAGGGGTAAGAAGAGACGCTGAGTCTGTATATGACAATCATTTTTACCCGGATATATAATTAGTCAGGAATCCGGTTGCACCTGCATTTTTTTTAAGTCAAAGTTTTATTTAAAATTGTTTAGACGTTCTTTATAGGGATAAGGAGATACGCTGGATTCGTTTCTGAATTTTCTTTTTTTGCTGGACTAGTAGTTCGCTCGGAATTCGGGCGAAACCGCAAATTTGGCAGAAGTAAAGCAGGAAGTTTCGGTCAGTATCGTCAAAATAGATATGGCTTATATAGATAGATATATAGATAGAATATCTGAACTCGGTTTTCTCTGATGATTAGCCTAGTGAAGACTGGATCTACCCAATTGTCTGGATCAAATCTTAGATTTTTGGAACCTTTGGTCTTGTTTTCATTTTGTGTTATCTTTTTTCAAGTTCTTGATTAATTAAATGTTTTAAAACCTTTAGACAGGGAGATTTTCGGCTGTTTTGCTAGGGTAGTGGACTCCGGTCAAGATCTTGGTCTCCTGGCTACAACACTTTTTGTAACAGTAACGTTTTTCTGAGACGTTTTCCCTTCAAAACAACACGTCAAAATAACGTTTTTTTTAGACGTTTTCTTTTTGGGAACAACACTTTTTTATAACTGCAACATTATTTTCAAAAAGAGAGTGTGACACTTTTCAAAAAAGCTATAGGCAAGCGGGATTTCTTTTTTTGGTGATCGTTAACTGCCTAGGATCTATGACATCGCCCGGCAATCTTGTTGGGTAAAGTGGAACCGGATTTGTGTAGCTACTTGGAATTTGGAAAAAGCTATCGTCCATACCTAATATCATGGGGGGGGGGGGGGGGGCAGTAGAGGTTAGGTAACTTCGGACTGTGCAGTTTTGGGCTAAATGGTGAAATAAAGACCCAAAACACACATACAGGTTTTCTTGAGCTCTTATAGTTACTCTTTGACTTTTGTGGCACTGTTCAGTCTTACGTAACTATATTTTGTTTAAGTTGACAGTCCTATGTTATCATGTTGTGAAACAGATATTCAGGAATAAATGCGACGATTAATTGATTGATTGAAAGAAGCATACTTCTACTGTACCGTCAAATTACAGAACAGTGAATCATGCTCGCCCCAGGTCATGTTTCATACGAGTTTGGCCTGGTCAAGTTTGACCTGCCAAACCTTGCTGAAAGACGGCATCAGCTGACATCACGTGAGCATCGTGTCATTTTACCTGAGGAGACCCCTAGCAAGAAGCAGGCCAGATACGCGACAAAGACAGAGGGACGCTGCTTCCCAGAGACTAGGACGACCATCCATAAACTTGACTGATCGTTATCTTAAATCTTTTATACCCTATTTCACCCAATATTAAGCGATATTCATAAGTTATACGTATAGATGAAATGTCTATGTATATAGTCGTGTCATGTGTTATATGCGCGAATGACGATCCAATGCTAGCCAAGCTATTAAGGAAAGAATGTACATTATTTATTTACACAGTTCTTGAATGCCAAAAAGTAGAGAAAGCTAAACCTATAAACAATACGGTTTCATGGAAAGTCGGTCGACTTAAAATCAACTCCCAAGGCAGGTCCAGAATGCCAGAAAAATATGGGAAAGCCTATGCCCTCTTCCCCAACTTGAAAAGGGACTGGTAATAGGATATGCTGCATCTTGCAGCAGTATTGTATTTCGAAGCCTGCTTTATTTATGGGTCAGGGAAGTCGGGTCTTCCAGTTCACTATCGGTTCTTAGTAAAGGTAAGGTACAATTTTATTGACAACTGTGAAAGAACTCAAGTTCTATAAAAGCGACAGTCATGCCTGTGGCAATGGCATAAGATGATGACGTTTCATTAGTTCTGATTGATTTGTAAAAAAAAAAATGAATAAAACCCTAGCTTAAGGTGTTACAGATAAAAACTAACAAACAACTAACAACGTCAGCACGAGAATTTTATGACAAATAATTAACAAATAAAACAAACACAAATGCAAACACGAGAATTTCAGAACAACAGACATACAGCGAAAGAAAAACAAAAAAGCTTACGGCAGTAGACTTATCGTCCTGCTATCATAAAACACAAATGAATCAGAAAGAAGAAATACAGTTGCTATGTAACATATATATACTTTTGGGGAGTCCTTTTAAACACTTTCTGTCTTCAGACACTCTAATACTATCGGGTAATTATGAGTTCCATATTTTTATACCTGCATGACGAATAGAACAAGACCAAAGGTTTCGATGGGATCCCAAAAATCTAATATTTGATCCAGACAATTGCGAAAGAACTGCCATACTTGTCCAGAAAAAAAAAGTTCAGAAACGAATTCAGCGTATCTCCTTATCCGTATAAAGAACATCTAATCAACTTCAAGTAAAACTTTAACTTATAAAAAAAAAATCCGGTTTCAACCGGATTCCAGACGAACTATATGTCCAGGTAAAAAAAAGATTGTCATATACAGATTCAGCGTGTCTTCTTACCCCTAAATCTGCCATCTAATCAACTTCAAATAAAACTTCTGCTTTTAACAAATTTTCCAGTTTGGCCTGATTCCGGCCGAACAAGTTGTCCTGAAAATACTGTTCACATAAGGGTTCAGCATGTCTTCTTACCCCTTACTCGAACATCTAATCAACTTCAAATAAAACTTTTACTTTGAACAAACTTTCCGGTTTTGGCCGAATTCCGGGTGAACTACTTGCCCGGCAAGAAAATGGTTTTCACCACCGTGTTCAGCATGTCTTCTTATCCATAAATCGAACATCTAATCAACTTCAAATAAAACTTTTACTTTTAACAGACTTTCCGGTTTTGGCCAGATTCCGGGCTAATTACTTTTCCGGCGAACAAATGTGTTTCACCATCATGTTCAGCATGTCTTCTTATTACCCCTAAATCGAACATCTAATCAACTTCAAATATAACTTTTACTTTTAACAAACTTTCCGTTTTTTTCCGGATTCCGGGCGAACTACTTGTCCGATGACAAATGGTTTTCACCATCATATTCAGCCTGTCTTCTTATCCCATAATCGACTGTCACATTGTACGTTTAAAAATATTTCATTTGCCCCTTAAATTAAACCCCCTCCCCCACCCCTAAATGTAGGGCTACAGAGCCCTTCTACGAACTTGACTCTTGACCCAAACAATCCTCACACCAAGTTTCATCAAAATATCTCATTCCCTTCGAGAGTTATAGTGCGTACATACGGACAGACGGACGAACGGACAGACAGACGTACAGACGGACAACTTTTGTGATGTCATAGGTATCCCTCCACTTACGTTGTTGGATCCCAAAAACGAAATCTCGATTGGTAGAAAGATTAGACCCGGCGTGTCATGCATGATAGATTCATGAAATTGCTTGTTCGTATAAAATAGTATTTTAAAACCAGCAGGTAGTGAATCTTGTAGTACTTAGTGAGTAAGTTATTATTAATAACTTTAAATATTCCAATACCTAATTTGACGGACATTTAAAATAAAAAGACGAGGCAGAATTGCCGAACTAGTGAAGAAAACGGAAGACACCTATGCAAATATTCACACAAATACACACATATGCAAAAGTAGACGCCTAAGCTGAAGTACGCTAAGAATTGTAAGAATGAACCAGGGAGAAGTAAATCAGACGAAGTATGAATTGAAAATGTAAGAATAAACCAGGGAGAAATAAATCTAACGAAGTATGAATTGCGGAAGGAAATGTTTTTGAGACAGGAGAGCATACGAAAATTACGGCTCAATTCAAGAGCCAAGGCATCTGTGTGTGCCTTAAAGAAAGATTTGCATCAAGGATAACGCCAAGATATTTAAAACTGGAAGATCTTGGAAGTTCAGCACCATAAAGAAAAAGTTTACCAAAAATTTAAACCGAACCAGACCTGGAGAAAAGCATTTTTTGACATTTTTTCGCATTTAAAGCTAGTAAATTAGATGTAAATCAGCCAGAAGCAATCGAAATAGCTAAATTAAGAACAGTGAACAAGCGAAGCAAATCTGAATGCGAACCCAAGTCAGCGTCATCCGCAAAAACGTTAACCGTAACAAATGGCTTATATTCGGGAAGGTCATTAATGTAAATAAAAAACAAAGTGGTCCCAAGGACAGACCCCTGTGAGGGTCAATAGGATATTTATCTGATATCTTGCCAATTTGCCTACAAGTGAGACTTCTATTGGATAAGTAAGACGCAGGAAAAACAATTTCTGATCTTCAGTGTCATACTGTCTCAATATATCAAGCAAAATACCATGGTCGATTGAATGCCTAGGAAATGTTAAGAAAGACTGCACGAGCGTGTTGACTGTAGCGTCAAGAGCATCATTGATCAACAAAATAAGATTAAGGATAGCAAGCTCAGTTGACCGATCTGTCTGAAATCCAAACTGATATCATGAATTATTGAATTTTTTACTAAATAAGAAGTAACTGCTTGTGAACAGCTTTCTCTAATAATTTATCAGAATCAGAAAGAATCAAAATCTCGCGTGAGGTTTTTTGAGGATATCAGGGGAACCACCTTGATCAAGACAAAGATTAATTAAAAAGTTAAAACTCCAGACAGATAGTTAATGCTAAGAATAAATTTGGAAGAAAATCCAAACGTGTCTAAACAATCGCTCGTGCTAATGATTCCTTGCAAGTAGATGAACATATTACTTTTATTTCAGCGATCGAAAACGAGGTCAAGGGTTTGCCTCCCAATCGACGAAAAGAAGCCTAACGAAGAGGCTCACAAGAAGAAGGCAAAGGTTACCATTTACGACGCATCTCGTCTGATGCCATTGCAAAAGGACTTTGCTGAAAAATATTGGTAAATCCATTCTATTAGACTATGAAACCGATGCGGCTGACGCCCATGCCTGACTAGTTCTGAGCGTGTTCTACCCATCTAACAATAGTACCTATTACTTACTATTTCCGTTCCATCCTCACGAAAAGTTACTACGCTGACGGTTAACCTTCTCGTAATAGTAAGTAATAGTAACTATTTGCTTACCATGCACGGGAGCGCAGTAACTACGGATCTCTGTAAGATAATTGGCTGGATTACCCCGTGGAGTGATATTTTACCGAAAATTTACAAGTGCGTTCCAGCCTTGACGCCAAGAAGCCGAAAATTGTGACGTCATGCGTAGTAACTACGGAAAGTAGATTTAACACGCTCTCTGTCTTGGGTGTGTTCCAACCTTCTGTCGGTAGTAATTAAAGGTTTACTGGTGGTGCATAGACTCACTTGTCAATCTGGGCCCAGTTGCCTATGAATGGGGAGTGTGGGTGAGGTGCAGTTCCAGATGATGCTTCTAGACCCTAAATACAAAAAGATAGGTCTTATACCTCCAACCTTCTTCAGGTCACGAACGTAACTCTCTGGGCCAAATTGGCCCAATTGCCCATGAATGTGAGGATGAAGGAGGAGCAACTCTACTAACAAGCGCTCAGACGTGGAGTACGAAAGTAAAATGTTTATCACATTTTATACAACAGCTTTAGAACCAAATATCACATCCCCAATAACCAAACAAGTATTGACCTAATTTGTAATCATCCCACCTTAAAAGCTTTAAATGTAAACAAACCATTAGTGTAAATAAATCCAAATAAATGTTGAAGATCTTGCACGAATAGCTCGAGTTTGAAAAATAGGCTGCCAGGCAATCCGCCCCTTTATACCTCTTTTCCATTAGCAAGGTAATAACAAGTGCAATAAACCAAATCGTAGCAGCCTAATACCCCCCTTGTCAGTATTCATTAAGAACGGCAGATCATCAATAATATGACAAAACAGTCCAGTTTCCAACTGTTCATTATAGATGAAGTACGTCGCGTCGTCTTATTTGTTTCTGTTAAATCAAAATCCTCATACATAGATATATCTCCCCAAATATACAAGAGTTGAACTTGAGACGTGTCAAAGACGAACTTAACTCATGGGAAATCTGGGCCCAGCTGCCCGTGAACGGGAGGGGGGGGAGGGGGTCGTCGGGACCCATCAAAATGCGTATTTACACCTCTTTTTCCGCAAGTATATCAGCTTAGAGTCTGATTCCAGTCACGAGTCATCCTTTTTTTCATGGGCTATTTGGGCCCACTTGCCCATGGCGGGGAGGGTGGGGGGTGGTTCAGCTCCACGCCGAACCCGTATGGTCCAAAAGCACAAAGGAATTTCATCGTCTTATCTTCAGTTATTGTAAAGTTTAAAACATTAAAAAATGGGCAATCTGGGCCCGATTGGCCCTAAACCAATTGGGGGCGGAGTTTGGGACACGCAAAAAGTAAAAAGAGACCCCAATGCTCACAAACCTACCAAGTTTCAACTTGATACGTGTTGATTCCTGTCACGGGTAACGAACTTTGCTCCGGGGCAATCTGGGCCCGGTTGCGTGGAGGAGGTGTAACTTTGAAAACAATTTGCCTGCCGTAGGATCTACATGTACAAGGAATTTTATCGTCCAATGTCCAGTTATGGTCAAGTTATGAACTTATTCACTGGGCAATCTGGGCCCAATTGCCCCTGAACCAGGTTAGGGTGAGGGTGGGATCCCCAAAAGGCACAACTAGACCCCAATACCCACTAGTGTACCAAGGTTCAACTTATATTTGCACTGGTTCACGAGTTATGAGTTCCACAAAATACGGTGAAAACCGGAAACCGAAAGCCGAAAGCTGCTACAGCGCTCGCAATAGGGAATGTTCCAAGGAACACTCCACTAAAAACAGCAAACAACAAGAAAAGAAGCTATTAGAAATGCGTGGTGGGAACTATGTGCCCTTAGAAAGCATAATGCATTTCCACGGGCGAGCCGTTCATTTCCGCCTCCCGTCCCGTCGAGGAATACTGGCAGTCGGTTTTTACCATACATTACAGGTCGGTGTAGTTATATTTGTAAGAGACTGATAAATCCTTGTGTACCAGCCTTCTTTGTCACGACGGCTTACAAAATCAGAGAAGGCTGGACCAAAGATGGTAACTTTTATGCGCGAAAACTCAAATAATCATGGGTTTTAGTGCGAATATTCTGTTTCCTGCGTTAAAAAAGGTCGGTTAAGAGGTACACACCTCTTGCACACACCGCAACTAACGGATTTCCATATGACAAGTCACCTCATCTTTTTATGCCAAAATTCAGAATTTCCCGCTCAGATTTTCAAAGCTCCACCACCTCCCATGCTCGGGAGTATGGGAGGCGAAAGTTATGAGTGGCAACTATCTGTAGAGGGTTCGAAATAGTTTTGGTAGGAACTATGGCGTGGGTTGAAAGTTCGAATGAAGACGGTAACTTCACTGTAGCAGCCAATGAAAGCGTGACGTGGCGGCCTAAGAGACTCTAGTTTTGGGACACTGACTATTGAATTAGTATCAAGTTGAGCTGCAGACACGCCCTTTTGGGCTATAGCGTTGATACTATACTTTCTGTTTTTAGCTTAGACGATAAAAATGTGTCTGCGTCTTGTCTCCAGAACGCATTGGCCGCCGCTCAGTTGGGTCGGAGGGATCTCCACCATGTGTGGACCATGGCTTCTGTTATGACTTCACCGTCCCTTTTGCCGAATAGATCTATGGATGCTGGTATGCCCTGGGCTCAGCATCCCGGAGGGAGGAAGCTTGTCAGCAACCTGTGAGTGCTTATTTTTGTTTTCGTGTCACTTTTACTTTCCTACTTTTGTTTTTCGTAAAGCTGCTATTCGTGGACACTTTCTCTAGCAATATCGTCAGCAACCTGCAAGCTTCTTTTTTTTTCACGTCGATGTTGCTTTGTGAGATCCTCTCCCTACATTTATGTATATAAGTGGGGTTTTCGTATTATTAGTTGTGTTTTCGATCGAAGTTTAGTTCGCCGTTAGCGTAGCCAGTTGCTTAATTTCCGTTTTCAAACGACGTCGAAGTGCACTTGCAGCCTCTGGATCAAGTGCCGTATACCGATCGCAATTACGTTTGTCGGTCTGTCTGTCGGTCATTTATTTTCACACTTTTTCGAGTTAGGGTACTTCCAGATGTGCTAGGACGATGAAACTTGGCAGGCTTATCAGGGACCCGACCAAACTAACTTTGAAACAATCAGTTTCCCGATCCGACCATCTGGGGGGGGGGGGGGATTGAGTAGTATGTAAATATTCTTTGAGCCCAAGCTGACTTTGAAACATTTATTCAAACAATGTTTCCCTTGCCAAGAAGGGTCGAAATATCGTTGTAAACCGTTGTAAACATTGTTTGAATAAAAGTAGTATGTAACTTTCAAACTGAATCAAGGACATATCTTTGATGTCCCATTTGAAGTCTGGACCGGATTCGTTACCTATGGGGGAGTTGGGGGGGCAACCGGAAATCTCGAGAAACGGTTAGAATGGAGGGATCGGAGTGAAACTTGCTGGGAAGAACAAGCATCTGCCCCAGATAAATCGTTTACACAATTGGACTGGATCCGGATCCTTGGGGAGGGGGTGGAGGGGCCAAGTGCCATATAGCGATCGCAATTTCTGTCCATCCGTCGCTCTGTCGGTCGGTCTGTCCAGGTTTTGCTAGTTCGGGCACTTCCACATAAGCTAGGACGATGAAACTTGGCAGGCATATCAGGGACCCCAAATAAATAGTTAGTTCCCAGATCCGAGCATCGTAGGGGGAGTGGAGGGAGGAGGAATCCGGAATCTTGAGGTATTTATAATTTTTGAACGGGTGATCGGATCTTAATGAAACTTGATATTTGGAAAGAACCCATGTCTCAGACGATCCATTTCAAGTCCGGACCGGATCCGGTGACTTTGGGGGGAGCCAGAAATCTTGGGAAACGCTTAGAGTGAAGGGATCGGGATGAAACTTGGTAGGAAGAACAAGCACAAGTCCTAAATACATAGTTTGACATAACCGGACCAGATTCAGGCAGTGTGGGGGAGTTGGGGGGGGGGGGGGGGGGGGCTCTGGAACGGTGATCCCGCGAGTTCGGTACTTCCTGATGTGCTAGGACGATGAAACTTGGGAGGAGTATCAGGGACCCGAACAGGCTGACTTGAGAATAGTCGTTAGCACAATCCAACCGTCACGGGTTGAGTGGAGGGATGGGGAGCCCGAATTTAGTGGCATGCATAACTTTTGAACGGGCTATCGGAATTGAATGAAACTTGGCAAGTGGAAAGAACTATCGTCTCAGATGTTCCACGTCGAGTCCTGATCCGTTACCTGTGAGGGGAATTGGAGTAGGGCACAGCACCGGAAATCTTGTGAAACGCTTAGACTCGAGGTATTGGGATGAAATCTGGTGGGAAGAAAAAGCATTAGCCCTAGATACGTCACTGACAAAACCAGATCGAATCGGGGCTCTATGGGGGAGTTGGAGGCTGTTTCCCGGAATTCCGGTGATCGCCAGTTAGGATAGTTTCCAGATATTCTAAGCACCGATGAAACTTCGCAGGCGTATTAGTGACTTAAGGACCAGACATAATGCCCTAGGAATACTCATTTTCTTGGATCCGACCATCCTTGGGGAGTTGAGAGTAGGGGAATCCGGAAATCAGTGGCTTCCGTAAGCTGCGAACAGGTGGTCCGATTCGAGTGAAACTTTATGGGTGGTCAGAACTGATCACCTAGACAAGCAAAACATGCGGTCGAACCACATGCGGCCACGTTTGGAAGAGTTGGAGGAGGGGGAGGGGGGGTAACAGCCACAAAACCAACCGGATGGACAGAAAGGGATGCGAGTTGGACAGTACCGAGTTTATTCGGCCTTGATTTGTTATTTGGTGTCTGGATCGAATCCGGATGGGTATAGGGGAGGGGGGAGTGAAGCTGGAATCCGAAATTTGCAGATAGGCTATGCTCCGATTCCAATCAAACTTAATGGACGGGAATAGGACATGTCAGATATGCGACTTTTATGGGTCTGAGTCGTATTCAGCCACAGCAAGGGGAGTTGGAAGGGAAGTCCCGGAAATGATGTGGCTCGCATAGGGGTCAAACAAGTGGAGCGATTGGAATGAAACTTGGTGTGTAGAGAGATCACATGAAACAGATCACATATTTTAGGGTTCGAACTGGATCCCACCACGGTGGGGGAGGGGGGAGAGTTACCTAAAGTTTCCAAAAACGCTCAGATTTAAATGAAACTTAATAGGCGGTAAGAGAAAATACGTCAGATAATCCATTTATGAGTCCAAATCAGATTCGGCCACGGTAGGGGGAGTTGGAGGGTTACCGGTACCGGAAATCGTGTGGCACGTCTAGGGACCAAACGAGTGGATGTACTGGGTTGAAACTTGGAAGGTATAATACTCACTTGCCCTAGATGATCCAAGGCGATGCCGGTAGCCGGTAATGCTCAGACTTGAGTAAAACTAGATATCCTCTGTATGGGTCCGAATCACATTTTTTGATGAAAGGGTAGTCTGTGAAGTTCTCATCTTCTTTCGTGTACCACCTACTCGTATCAAGTGCCATATGAGCTCTTAGCTCTTGTTCATGCCAAGCAACCCAAAATAAAGATTTTTAGCTCCATCAGTCAGAGTGTCTTCGAGCGAGTACAGAAAGTCGTTTTTAAGAAGAAAATCTCCCTTCCATCCAAAGTAGTAGATCCCTCGGAGATCCCCATAATATCTCCAGAAGAAGGTGTACTTCAACTGAGACGCCTTGATTGCAATAAATCATCCTTTCCCAACGAAGTACCGATCAAAGTCGTCCAGGGTTGCTCCAGTGAATTGGCACTACCTCTAGCTGCAATCTAAAACCAATGCTTAGTTGAAGAGAACTTTCCTTCCAAGCTTACATCGTCCCCATACCGATAGTTGCCAATCCATCAAAATCTTCAGATCTAAGACCCATCTCCAAGACTTCCACGTCCGCTAAAGTATTCGAGGGCTTCCTGTTTAAATGGCTGTACTCTGACATCAAAGAATCCATAGACGAAAGAAGTCTGTATTCCGACCGAAGCACAGCACCGTTATCTTGTTGGATGAAATGCTCAAGCATCTGGAACTGCCAGGCTCCTTCATGATCAAGGCTTTGACTTCTTGGCGCATGAGATTGTCGTGGCCAGAGCAACACAGATCGGAGCACGAAAATTTTTCGTAAGAATGGTAGCAAGCTTCTTAACTGGGAGAGAACAAGAGCAAAGGTGTCGATGGGATCCCAAAAATCTAATATTTGATTCAGACAGTAGGATCTTGTCTGCGCCAGATCCAGTCTTCGCCAGGCTAATCATAAGAGAAAACCAAGTTCAGATATACCTCTATAAGCCATATCTATTTTGACGATACTGACCGAGACTTCCTGCTTTACTTCTGACAAGTTTCCGGTTTCGCCCGAATTCCGAGCAAACTACTAGTCCAGCTAAAAAGAAAATTCAGAAACAAATCCAGCATCGTTGATGTTGGAACAAATACAACACCTAATCAACTTTCAATAAAAGTACCGGTTACAACCGGATTCCCGACTAATTATGTGTCCGGTTAAAAAATGATTGTCACATACAGACCCAGCCTCTCTTCTTACCCCTTAATCTGTCATCTAATCAGACTTTTGCTTTTAACAAATTTTCCGGTTTTAGCCGGATTCCGGGCGAACTAGCTGTCCGGCGAGAAAATGGTTTTCACCATCATGTTCAGCATGTCTTCTTACCCCTAAAGCGACCATTTAATCAGCTTCATATAAAACTTTTCCTTTTAACCAACTTTCCGATTTTTGCCGGATTCCGGACGAACTACTTGTCAGGCGAGAAAATGGTTTTCACTATCGTGCTCAGCATGTCTTGTTACACCATAATCGACTATCACATTAGCTGTTTAAAAATATTTTGTTTGTCCCTTAATTTGAACCCCCACCCTTAAATGTAGGGCTATAGAGCCCATCTACGAACTTGACCTTACCCTTAACCCAATGAATCCTCACGCCAAGTTTCATCAAAATATCTCATTCCGTTCGAGAGTTATAGCGCGCACAGACGGACGGACGGACAGACGGACAACTTTTGCGATGTGATAGATAGATAGATAGAAAGTTTATTTTAAAAATTGACTATCGTGGTTATAAACCAAATTTGCGATTATTGTCAAGATTATTGATATTGATATTGATTATTGTCATTATAGGTATCCCTCCACTTACGTTTTGGGATCCCGAAAACGGGTACAACTAGGGAACCAATTCTTGGAGATGCTCTTGGTCACTTGCGGACCCACAAGGAACTCGATTGGGTCCACTTGCTTTCACCAGCCCGATGAAAAATGTATCTCAAAATAGTAGTATGAAGTTGTACGAAAAAGTAGCATGCAGTACTAACTGATGCCAGTACATGCTTCTACTTCAAGGCCACGGTGTTACTGCATACTACTGCATGCTACTATTAGCAAGACCGGAGGCTACTATGGCAAGAAAGGATGCTATTGAATAGTACTACATAAGATTGGACCAATCTGAGGCACATTAAATGGCAGTATTCTTTGCTATTACATAGTATTACATGCAACTTTTTCATACAACTACCATACTACTACCAGGCTACAAATTTTTCATTGGGATAGCAGTGAACAAGCTCGTAAAAAATATACAGAACAGACTCAAATTTGCTGACGACCTCTCAGTTCCGATCCTCCGCTTCGTCGATTCTTCTGAAATGGTTTTAAAAATCCACACTGGATCAGCGCACAAAGTAAACTGAGGAAGCAAAGCTGTCAATTTGTAGAGAAAAGAGCGCTGTCCTCCCCATTAAATTTTACAAAATCGAGACAATTTCCTGTGGAACTGGCTGACCTGCAAGTCGTCGAGTTTGTCAAACTTCTAGGACTCTCAAAATGGGGACCTCATGTACAGATGATCATAAAAATGGTGTGATCCACCTCAGATCTTTTGCATACCTAAAGCGTTTTGGTTTCTCACATGAAGTGCTCTGCACACTATACAAACCATATTTAAGACAAGTACTCGAATACTGCAGCGAATTATGGCACGCTGGACTCACTCGGGACCAAGAAACGAAGATTGAAAAACTCCAGAAGCGTGCTTGTAAAATAATACTCAGCAATGCATATGCGTCTTGTAATGAAAGTCTTTCGTTCTTAACAAGACCAAAGGTTTCGATGGGATCCCGAAAATTCAATATTTGATCCAGACAATTGGGTCTTGTCTTCGCCAGATCCAGTCTTCGCCAGTCTCCTTGAACGTTTTTACTATTAAAATTCAGAAACAGATTAAGGCAAAATAGCTAATCATCTGAGAAAACCAAGTTCAGATATGGAGTCAGCATGTGTGTTTACCCCTATAAGTCATATCTGTTTTGAACTACTTGTCCGGCGAAAAAATAAAAGCTCAAAAACGAACTCAGTGTATCTTCTTTCCCCAATACTGAACATTTAATCAACTTCAAATAAAAATTTGACCTATAACAAATTTTCCGGCTCCAGCCGGATCCCGGTCGAAATTTATGTCCGGGTAAAAAAGATGGTCATACACGATTCAGCATCTCTTCTTACCCCTAAATCGGATATCTAATCAACTACAAATAAAACTTTAACTTTTAGTAATTTTACGGTTTCAGCCCGATTTCGGGCGAACTACTTGTCCGGTTAGAAAATTGTTTTCACAGAAGTGTTCAGCATGTTTTCTTACCCTTAAATTGAACATTTAATCAACTCCAAATAAAACTGTTACTTTTAACAAACTTTCCGGTTTTGGCCGGATTCCGGGCGAACTACGTATCCGGCAAGAAAATGGTTTTCACCGTCGACTTCAGCATGTTTTCCTACCCCCAAATCAAACATCTAATCAACTTCAAATAAAAATTTTACTTTTAGCAGACTTTTCGGTTTTGGCCGGATTCCGGTCGAACTACGTGTCCGATGACAAAATGGTTTTCACCATCGTGTTCAGCATTTCTTACCCCATAATCGACTATCACATTATCTGTTTAAAAATATTTCATTTGCCCCTTAATGTAAACCCTCTCCCGCACCCCTAAATGCAGGGCTAAAGAGCCCATCTACGAACTTGACCTTACTCTTGACCCAAAGAATCCTCACACCAAGTTTCATCAAAATATCTCATTCCCTTCGAGAGTTATAGTGCGCACAGACGGACGGACGGACAGACCGACAACTTTTGCGATTTCATAGGTATCCGTCCACTTAGGTTTTGGGATCCCAAAAACTGAAATTATAACCGAACGACGACACAATTCACTGATGAAACTCGGATAAGAACTCCTCCATTCTGAAATGCATAGGCATATTCTCCGAGAATACCAAGAAATCGCCGAGAATCGTCCGAGGACACGCACAAATCTAGAAGCTGGGAAGCGAAAGTTAAAACAACCACCCGTCAAGGTATCAACAAGATATCTCCACTCGTTTGTACCTTATTTTATTCAACACTATAATAAGCTCTAAAAACATGAAGAAATAACCGATAGCCTACAGACAATATTATGAAAATTTCGCAATGTATTTTAGTGTTTTATCGTATATCTAGCATTGCATTATAATGAATTTGACGAACCAATTGTATATAACTGTTCTAATTGTTTCTTTTCTCGTGTAGTGTACGATTACTTTGTCGTCAGCCTATGCTACCCGGTGGGTAATTTGGTATTAATAAATGATTGATTGATTGAAGTAGTCGTTAGCGATTCAGTAAGTTTCGTCAATATCTGCGCCGATAATATAAAGGAAAAGTGTCTCATACGAGCTCCGCAGGGACCCTAGTCTCTTTAGTCATCGAGTCATCATGACTACGGTACCGCAGTCTGCCTGAGACCTTGAGTTCTATTTATCTACTTGTTTTTCAGCATTGACCATTATATCAAGCTGTATGATATCCAGACGGCTGCTATGTTGTGTTGCGTCTTCGGAACTAAAACTGAAGCTCCCCAGCACCACCGCGTGAAGAATGTCTCCATATCGAGCCACTCCAGCGTAAGTTCCGTCGTGTAGCTTGGGTAGCTGATGTGGATTGGGTTAGGGTACGTGTTGGGTCCTCGCTTCCTTCTTGTACGTGGGAAATACGCATTTTGCAGTACGGGAGTGATACAGTAGATGTATGCTTCTTTGAATACTTTTCTAAATGTATGATTAACTTGGTTTTGTTTTCGCTTCTGATTTGACTCCCCTAAAACGAGGAAATCAGCTTTAAGTGATAGCTGGCATTTTTAACCCAAAACAGGGGGTGTGCGGTGCTGGATGAAATCGACGCTACCGAGCGTTCACAATTTACCGACGGCGCTTATATCAAGAAACTAATGGAAGAACCTTCACAGAATGCTTAATTGTTAAGAAAGCAACATCGCCGTGGCTTTGGCAGGGTGCAAGAGTCCAACGCCGTCTCACGCTTTTCCTCTGCGATAGTGCAATAAACCAGCAGCAAATTTTCACAAAGCAGTATGCCTCGCTTAGTGGGAAGCCTGTTATGCTGTAGAAAGTTGACCATCCTCTGGAATGTTCTTTCCTAAGTAGATTCTCGAGCTTTTCTCGTCAGCTTCGGCAGGATATAGGACATTAATCAGAACCCATTGCATTGCGATGCGAACCCCCCCTATGAGCCGAGATGAGGGTGGCAGTAATCCCCTCTTTTGTGTTACTCTTCGTGCCTGCTATTAACTATGATATTTTTTATAGCATTCTCTTCTAAAAGGACGTTGGGGCTACAAGGTAGATTCTAAAGTTTAAGCTTGAATTTCTTGCCCCGTATTGTTCCCAGTTTTGTCGAACAACCATAAAAATCTCACGTTCATTTGTGCCTGTTCGGTTCTTTGATCTGTTTCTGTATTTTGTCGTAAGTTTCATTGTTGATGTAAAAAAAAAGTTACTAATGTGTGTTCATTTATTTCTCCTTTGTTGCCTATTATTTAGCTTTTGCTATTGTGGCAATTTTTCTATTAAACCAGCGTTTGCACTGCATGCTGGACCTAACCTTCTCACATGTTGAACTTTCTCCGTCGCATGTTCTTCCGTTACTCGCCCCTTTTTCCGATCTTTCTCGCCTACTCAACGCACCTCCACTGGCATTTTTCTTTTCCGCTTATGCCCCTGCCTCCTCCGATTTCTTGTATTAGCATGCCGAGCGGACAAGCAATATGTGCCAGTTGACCCCTGTACTCCTCACCTCGGAATCCGTACCAAGTTTGTAGCTTCTTACCCGGGTTATACTGCCCTTGTTATGTTGGGGCAATACCATTTTTATGGCCCTTGCCTTTCGGCCAAGTGCCATATAGCGATCGCAGTTTCTGTCCGTCCGTCGGTCTGTCGGTCGGTCTGTCCAGGTTTTGCTAGATCGGGCACTTCCACATAAGCTAGGACGATGAAACTTGGCAGGCGTATCAGGGACCCCAAAAGATTAAGTTGGAAATAGTCACTTCACCGATCGTGGAGGGAGGGGGAATCCGGAATCTAGAGGTATTTATAACTTTTGAACGGGTGATCAGATCTTAATGAAACTTGATATTTAGAAAGATCCCGTGTTTCAGACGACCCGCTTCAAATCTGAGCCGGATCCGGCGACTTTTGGCGGGAGCTAGAGGGGGGAACCGGAAATCTTGGAAAACCGTTAGAGTGGAGGGATCGGGATGAAACTTGGTGGGAAGAACAAGCACAAGTCCTGGATACATCGTTGACATGTCCGGGATGGATTCGGGCACTGCGGGGAATTAGGGGGGGGGTCCGGTGATCGCGCTAGTTCGTACTTCCAGTTGTGCTAGAACAATGAATCTTGGCTGGCATATCAGGTAGCTTAAATGATTAAGCTGGAAATAGTCACTTCCCCGGTACGAGCATCGTTGGAGGAGTGGAGGGAGGGGGAATCCGGAATCTAGAGGTATTTATAACTTTTGAACGGGTGATCAGATCTTAACGAAACTTGATATTTAGAAAAATTTCGTGTTTCAGGCGACCCACTTAAAATCCGGACCGGTTCCGGTGAATCTGGGGGAAGCTGGAGGGGGGAACCGGAAATCTTGGGAAACGCTTGGAGTGGAGGGATTGGGACGAAAGCTGGTGAGAAGAACTTGCTCAAGTCCTAGATACATCATTGACATAACCGGACCCGATTCCGGCACAGTGGGGGGAGTTGGGGGGGGGGGGGAATTCGGTGATCCCGCGAGTTCGGAGTAGGATGATGAACTTTGGTAGGCATATCAGGGATCCGAGCAGACTGCCTTGAGATTAGGTTTCCCCGATCTGACCATCGTGGGGGGCGTGGAGGGATGGGGAATCCGGAATCTAATAGCATGCATAACTTTTGAACGGGTGAACGGATTTGAATGAAACTTGGCAAGTGGAAAGAGCTATCGTCTCAGATTTTCCACGTTAAGTCCGGATCAGATCCGATTCTTGTGCGGGGAGTTGGAGGGGGCCACCGGAAATCTCGTCAAACGCTTAGAGTCGAGGGATCGGGATAGAATTTGGTAGGAAAAACAAGCATAAACCCTGTAGACACGTCTTTGACAGAACTTGATCTTACCGGGGCTCTTTGGGGTTTCCCGGAATTCCAGTGATCGGGAGTTATGACACTTCCAGATGTGCCAAGGACGATAAAACTTGGCGGGCATATTACTGACCCGACCAAATAGTCTTAAGAACCCGACACGATGCCCTAAGAAAACTTCCGTTCCTGGCTCCGACCGTTTTTGATGGAGCTAAGGGAATGGGAATCCCGAAATTACTGACTTCCCTAGGTTGCGAACAGGTGGTCTTCTCGAGTGAAACTTTATGGGTGATAGAACTGATGACCTAGATATGAATAACATGTTTCCGAACCACATGCACCTATGGTTGGGGGAGTTGGAGGGGGGTCCGGAAATTTTTTTTTTTACGTGCACAAAAACCAAACAGATGGGACGAATGGGATGCAAGTTCGATAGGACCGAATTTATGCGTCCCAGATTTGTTATTTGGAGTCCGAATCTATTCGGTCACAGAGGAAGAGTCTCGAAAATTCTGTGGCTCGCCAGGGGGTCACGAGTGGAGCTATTTTAGTGAAACTTGGAAAGCAGAGAGATCATATGCCCTAGATGACATAATTTAGGGTCCAGACCGAATCTGAGCACGGTGCTTGAGCAATTTCCCGGAATATGCTCAGATTCGAGTGAAAATTGATAGGCGGTAAGAGAAGATGCTTTAAATGATTCATTTAGTTGTCCGAACCAGACTCGGCCGAGGCAGGGAGAGTTGGGGGGGGGGGGGGGGGTACCGGAAATTGTGTGGCGCGTTTAGGAATCAAACGAGTGGATCTGATTAAAAGGTAGTAGAAAAGTAATATGCCCTAGATGATCCGACGCAATGCCGGAAATGCTCAGACTCGACTGCAACTGCCACTAATACCATATGAGCTCGTAGCTCTTGTTAGTATTTATACCTGCTCGCTACACGTGTATTGACCACCTACCCGTACTATATAAGCTGTATTACCCTTGTACCCTGGTCGATACAATATGTATTGCCCGCCAACCGGATGATACAAGCTGTGCCTCCCTCCTTCTAATCAGTTAAAAGCGTTACAACGGAATGGGGTTTGTAAAGGCCAACGAATATACTGAAATAAAAGGCGAAATAGTTCGGGATGACAACCGCCTCCCTTCTTCAGCGCTCACAGAAAAATCCCAGGAAAAATGCCAAAACGTGGATGAAGATTAACAACCAAGAAAACCAAAATAAAGCAAAAAAAACGAAAATTAAAAGAAAATTAGAAGAATTAAAAGCCGAAAATAAAGATAGCGAGCCATTTACCAACACCTGCGAATAACAGTTACGACTGTTCTCGCTCGGTACAGCGTGACTCGTTACAGCGTTACGTGGATGCAGAGTTTGCTAACGTTAATTACTGTGAATTGCAGCTCGTTTTCAGGTTTCCCCAATGCCTAGAGAATCGGGCAATAACACTAACATAGTTTTGAATTTCACAGGCTGGTGAGTCAACTTACCATACTGTACATCCGAGCGACACGACCTTAGAAGGCTGGAATTACGGTCAGGTCATAAAACACAGTAGATCCAACTCTTGGTCTGAAAGTTTCGATGAGATCAAGCCCTCTTTGGCAACTCAAATGTTAACTTCAAGCCAAAGCCAGCATGAACGGAACTCGAGGTAACTGGTTGCTTACCTTTTTCCCAGTTTATCTCTATAGCCTGTAGATTCCCGCGCTCTGCGATGAAGGAGGCAAAATTCTGCAGTGTCGGACACAATTACACTGGTCTTCACCAACTTGACCTAGATAGAGCCCAACGTAAACCAGAGCCTCGGTTTTGTTGCATGCTGCAGGTCCACTTCTCGGCGGATTCCGGGCTGATTCTTTCTACATCCGTTTTTTCACTGCAGTGCTTCCGAGGAAGACGGCAGCGCTTTTTGAGAATCACGGACTTGCTCACCGACCAAGTCCGTGCTTCCCTGCAAGGTGCTGCAGCGCTGCCGCTTCAACCAAGAAGAAAGTGAATCCAAAAACGCATATTGTGCAAAAGCAAAGAAGTGCTGCAGCAGTGATGCGGCAGCGCTATTGGAACAAAAACGAGGCTCAGGGATTAGACTAACTTCTGTTAAAGTTTCACTGGCTACGGCTGAAATAATCAGACCCTAAGATCACTTATTACCTTAAATAGGCTTGAAACTCGACGAAAATGCGTCAGTCCATTGCTCCGCTATTCCCGAATAAGGCTTTGTTATTTGTGGGAAAGATGATCAAAGTTGTGGTAGCTATAATTTCAAATATTTAGGGTCAGCAAGGGCACTAAGTTGCCTGCTGTCAGTGAACAAACTTGTTAGGCTGCGAGTTCTGGGCCTTTTTGAACCTATTTTGCGGCCAGGCACATCAATTTTCAATCAATCAAACAAGTTTAATCCAAATAGCTATGAACTAGAAGTGGAATACAAATTTACGAAGTATACACAGACACGAAACAAATTAACTAATACACTGACAAGATTTTACCAGAAATAAATGATGGATGAAACTACGTAAAATTTGGGCAGAAGAATTATCAGGTATGGAGAAAACTGACGCACGGAAGACGCGAGGGGAGGGGGGAATAGAACATATCATTGTCTTTGATTTTCAATCGTTCGCGATTTTAGAGTAGGAAAAAACACTTCGGCGAAATTAAAATTGTGCGGTCTGGCCGTGAATTTGGTCTTGTCGGGCCGCCCTCCATATTCTCAACCTCACTACGAGAGCCCAATGTGCACTAAATAAAATTCCCGTAATATCGACAAAATAATACATTGTCTTCAAGCAAAGATACAGCAAATAAGCAGGCTTTTCAGTTAAACTTTAAGACAAGCTGTAGATACTTTCTTTTATAGTATTATATCATGACATTTTAATCCTTTTCTTCCTTATTATTTACTCAGTCCTCGTGCATTCTCTGCTTATTTTGACGGGTTAAAAATAAATAATCATCATCAGTGTTGATGTTTTTAAAAGGTAGAAGCGGTTGTATTTAGAGCGTGTTCCACCCTTCTACAAATAGTAACTATTAGTTACTATTTTCGTTCCAACCTCATCAAAAGTTACTACGCTAACCGTTCCAATCTTCTTGAAATAGTAACTATTTGCTTACCACGCTCGGGAGCGTAGTAAGCGTAGGAACTACGGATCTCTGTAAGGTGATTGGTCGGATTCGCCCGTGGCATGATATTCTGCTGGAAAATAGACTAATAGTTCCAGCATCGACGGCAAAAAGCCAGAATTCTTGACGCCATACGTAGTAACTACGGTAAGTGGGATGGAACACGCTCCTAGTGCACCTCTGGCCTCGTGGCTCTGACCAGGAACAAGGAAAAAATTGTATAATTGGTCCCTCTTACAAACGAGCTGTAGAACCAGTAATCGGGAGCCTGAAGTCTCTTGGAGGTGGAATTGAACGGGGGGGGGGGCAACGAAAGTCATTGCTTCTAACGGTCAACGTTGACCTCGGACCGATTGTAGTCTTTAGGAAGGGTCAGAGACTATAGGAGACACAATGGCTCGCCCTGATGACTAAGCTACTCCTGAATGAATGCGATGGGTGGAAGGAGACATGGCTTCGCTTGGTGGCTGCCACGAAGAGCAATCTAGTTTGGTCGTGAAAGAAAACTCGGTTGCAAGCGGTATCAGTAGTTGAGAGCACCGTCCGGCCAAGATTTGTCGTTCGAGACCTAACTTCTTGTCTTCTATGGCTGATTTTGTTTCGCGAGTCAGTGGCTTCACCGTTCGAAAGCTTCCCAAAAAAGGGCAAGCATGGCATTGCTTTGGCGACAAGAACCTAACAGATTTTTTACTTAAAAACCCATCACTTTGGCCAACAGGGAAGGTACATTTTTATTCGTATATGAAGTAATCATCAGTATTAAATTTTATTTCTAACTATCCTTTAATGTAGGCTAATTTTTAAATCGATAGATTTGGTTCCTGATTTTGGTTAATAATCATTAGCAGTAATAGTTTGGCAAGTGCGAGTATTGAAAAGATTGGCAAGAGGCCTGTCTTTCTAATTGAATGCTACTAAAAAAAAAGTAGGCTAGTGTGGTTGACACTTAGCCGACACAAATTACCGTCAACATAAAAAGAGGAATTGTTTCCTTATTTGCTTGTTTTCTGAGGCATTTCTTAGAAATGCTAATAAGTTTAGAAAGATATGAAATATTTGATTCGATAGCAGACAAACAAAGGATTCAGGATATATATGCAGTTTGTCGAGTTTCCTGATTTTGCTTGTTTCGTTCTGCATGCGGAAATGTTTTCATTGAGCTGGTCTGTATAGGCCTAAATTGTCCTTATAGGCCAAAATGTGTTACCTACACAAGTGCTGTGTTATTCGAATGTTCGTTCTCGGCTCAAAAAGTAGGTCAGGAATGAGTATTAAAACTTTCCAAAAACAGATCATTATAGGATTTAGCTATTCTGCCTATAGGCTAGACAGCTTGCGGGACCTATGCGTATCCTAAGGGAAAAACTAATGTCATAATAATAGGACTCCACGTAAAAAAAAAATGGCTCTAAAGTTGCCGCCAGACTAATATGTGTAGTTTGAAATATCTACGGTGGCCCACTGACGAAAACGTGGATGCTCTGTTTTAAAAAATTCTAGGTATTCTTAAATCTAAATATTTTTGAAGTTTTAATAGCTCGAACGATTGGTAAGGAGCTTATTTTCCTAATGAAATAATCAAAATATGTAGTTTGCTGGAAGTTTTTCCGAGAAAAATTACAATTTAGTTAAAAAAGTTGAAGAATTTTCGCTTTTTCTTGGCTACTAAGACGTTTCTAAGAAAAATATGTAAATACGCCATTTGATAGCCCGTAAAAAGAAGATTCAGAATATGTTTAGTTTTTTTTATTTACTTTATGCGGTCCAGCTAGAAAAATTGTTTTTCTATAGTCGGTCTTTATAGGCCTAATCTGCCTTTATAGGCTAAAAAGTCGGTGACCTACATCGGTGCGGAGTGGTGCGGAGTGGTGCGGTACAATTTTCGTTCTCAGCACAAAAAGTTGGTCTAAAATCTTCTTCAAACCTTCTGCAGCTCGTGAGCTACCCCCCCCCCCCCCCTCCCTCCCTGTTTTTGAACGATATCGCGGTCTGGATCCCAGACTATATTGTTAAAATGTCACATTTTCTGGATTCGTTGCTAACAAAGACAGAAAGGAAGATCCAAGATAAGTGACTCCTACTTTCATTTGGAATCCAAGTTCTGATCGTAAAAGATTCCACAAAATTTTGCGTGCGGCGCCTTTCTTGGTAGGCTCTTTTTTTACTGGAAGGGTTTGTCATTTCATTTGGGTTTTAGGCTTGGGGTTTTGGGGCTTGGGCCAAATTAAAGCTAGATTTTATTGGGGGAAAGTAATGTTTTGCCCGAAAAAATTCATAGCCTACTTTAAATATTTCGACTGCGGCGCTCATTTTCATTCTGTCTGATATGCAGTAATTAGAAACTGCTGCGGGTCGGGCTGACGCGGAACGAATTCTTGTTATTACGAATGACCTTCACCTAAACTCATAAACACTAGCTTTAACGTTTCTTTAAATTCGTACAGTTTCTTGCATCTGGTGCTGTGTTTCTTGGCTATTAGTCGCGTTTTTTACAGCTCGACTGGCGATTGGGACTTGTTCCCGGGTTCATCCAGTTGACCGTTTTTTGTCGCTTGATAGGGGAGCGAGAACAAGCCTTCAAAAAACGGTCTAAATCAGTCCATAAATCAGTCCATCCCCACAACTCTTCCCTCGGCAGTCTCTGAAACTGCTGCAGTACTGGCGCTTCCTGAGGTGTAAATGTACGTTTTTGGGTCCACATGTTTGAGTTTTCAAAATTTTGCACCAAGTTTGACTGGACCTCCAAGAGAAAGGTGCATCGGATTGACTGTTGACTTTGTTCCCAGTCGATCTCCAGTCAAGCGACAAAAAACGGATCGACTGGACCTCCAGTCGACAGTCGATCGCAAAAAACGGCAACTTTCGTTCCAAGCGATTGCAAAAAACGCGACTATTGTCTCTAACTTGTTAGTCGCCTAGACTAGCCGGACATCTACCGGTGGTATATTTGAGGTAGTCACCTCCCAAGCCCTTCAAACCGCCCCTGAGCTCGGCTACTTCTATTCTTGCAGTTATCGCGAGTTTTACTATGACATATGCGACGGAAAGCTGAAATGGGCGACAGGGTGTCGTCACGCCAAACACGGAAGATTTTCGTTGTGCGGTGGGGGTATGATTTTGCTATATTTCAGGTTGCTCGACCCGGAAAAGTCACATCTATACGATTCCGTCCGAAGGGTCTACGCTGAGATTCTGTACCGATGGGAAATGGCCGAACAGCGAGCTGACGTCCTCAAGTATCAGTCCACCCCTCCCGAATCGCATGTGGGAATTGACTTCTATCTCGAATGCAACCCATGCAAAGGCACTTTGAAAGACGCCTTTTGCCGAAGGTGTAACCGAACGGGATTGAAGTGCGGGATTTGCAACCTGGGAGTACGAGGTATTGTCTTATCTTTTATCCAGAAAGTGTTTATGTACGCCTGGAAAGGTATGCACTCACTTTCATTGTAAGAAGCTGAAAGAATGCTGAAGAAAATGTGGAAATCTTCTCCCTGGTCCGTTAATATAAGTTTTCGCCCCGTAGATTTAGCGCGAAATAAGTGTGCGGCGGCCGCCCTTCCCTTAACTCAAATCCATCAGGTGACAAAACTTCCCCTTACCGCCGCAGCTTTCCGCACAGGCTTTGTGTCAAACGACCTTCGGTCGAGCTTCTTGTGTCGAGCTAACTCTGTAGCCTACTGAAAACTAGTAACCACGAACCAAGGACGAAATTTACCTTTAGCAGGTTTGTCGTCTACATTAAAGTGAGTGCATTTGCATCCTGCCAGGTGGAGATCCGTTTTTTAAAAGTCCACCGAAACCCCAAATGTGTCTGTGGGATCATAAAGATTATTGACTTGAGGGACATTTCGCGTTAATAGCTCTGGTCCCGTCGAGCTCGACGAACATTTTCGGGAGGATGCCGTCGCTCTTTTTGTCATTTTCGCGCGTATGCCTGAACAGGTGAACGGGCCATCCAGCTCGATAGACGTCTCCCGTTCACACCGCTTCGAGGGCAGCGTTGACCTGAATGGGGATATTCTGTCGACCTTCCCACTCATATGCTCCCAGCCAGCTGAATGGCATTTTTGTGTGGACGGAACCCATCTTCTTCAGCCTTTCAACGCCCGATTGATTTTGTCGTTTTCGCGTGGACGGGATCACCCGTTCAGCTCAATAGCTATCTACGCGAAAACTTCCCCTTGGTGTTTTCTTGCCTTTTAGGATGCGGAAACCATTACGAGCTAGGATGCCGTAAGGGAGATGGGAGATGTTTAAATTGTCAAGGAGAGGGTGTTGAGGGGTAAGGCATATTAAGGAGCGCATGCGCTTTGAATACAGGACACGCTATTCTTCCAATAAGGTGAGAGCACACAAGCGAAATAGTCGAGCTATGAGACAGCTGCTATCAGAAACTTCTTAGCTGATGGGTATCATTCCGACAATTGGTCAGATGTATACCTGAAACTATAAAAGCATATACAGGGCATGCCGCAAGATGTTTTTTATGTGACACTTTGCTCGGGACGGCCGATTAAAGGGATTAAAGTTAACCACAGTATTTTCTACTGGGATTAAGCTTATCTCTACTGGGATAAGATTAATCTGAATTAGAAATAATATTAGCTCAGTAGAGACAATATTAATCCCAGTAGCAATTACCGCAAGATTTTTTTTGTACAGTGTTGTTTTTCGCAGGTTCTGGGCTGTATCTGTTTTATAGATAGTCCTTCAGCCCAAGAGGGAGCCTTCAAGAGGACCGTTGCCATGAAGGGCCGGAATATACAGTAGAGGTTTGCTTATGTGAACGTCTGGTAAATGTGAACGATCGTCGAAGAAAAAACTAAAACCCAAACAAGACATTTTTTTCAGTAAATACTGATAATAACCATTCACGCCATCTGCACTTTTTGAATATTTTGCTAGTTCACTGATGAAAGTGACTGAACTATCAGGTGATTTCCTTTGTTAATTTGAAAATTTTGCCAAGTGGAACGCAACTTCAACGGAGAAGGTGGCGGTCCGAAACATCCAGATGCAGTCAAAAGAGGAAGAAGATTTTTTTTTAAATTCAAAATCAAAGAAAGTCATTGAATTTCTATTTTAAGTTTGTGCTAGGATAACCCTGGAATACTTGGCTGTTAGCTGATATTAAGTTTGTAATTTTTCTTTTCCATTTTACTTTTTTATATGCAGTGGACAAAAGCAAGGTAGTGTAACAGTGAAAATAGGGTTCACATAAGCATACCTCTACTGTAGCTCTAATAAAATGTAGCTGACTTATCCGTTTTGCACCGTCAAATATGTATCTTTTTTTTCTTACTATTTTGCAGCCCCGATACCGATGGGCGCTCTGAGCCAAGTGAGGTAATGTTTATATTATTTTTTCGTAGGCATTTCTGTGTTCTGTCTTGCCTGTGGACATGGCGGACATCCAGAGCATATGAGGGAGTGGTTCAGCGAGTTCGACATTTGTGCGACAGGTTGCGGATGCCCGTGTAAGCGCGAGTCGCCATCTGTTATTTGCCCTTAGAGTTACACTGTACAAAGTTTCTCCGAGTAAGGATTAAATTTAACTGCAGTATTTGCTACTGAGATTAATCTTATCTCTATACTGGGATAAGATTAATCCGAATGAGAGATGATCTTATCTCAGTAGAGACAAGATTAATCCCAGTAGCAATTTTTTTTTTACAACGTAGCTCTTAATTATACGCGTTATTATCGTTACGTTCACCGTTTGATTTATGTGTTGTGCTTTTCCCTATTACGATCGTATCTTTAAGTAAAGTTTGGATATTTGTGAGATTTTTGGAGCAAGGGTGGCTATAGCAAGTACGTTTCTCTGAATGTGTCTTGAACCCATCAGTAACATTCCTGGCGTACCATTTGCCGGACAGGAAATCGAAGCAGATAGATATACCGGATGTCTTATTATCACAATAAATGACGCGAACCATCGGACGAGGATATTATCAGAACTAAATGAATTTCCAATTTTCAACAGATTCCGACGGGTCCGGCCGCAGTATCGACTTGAAAAGAAAACAAAGCCGTATGATCGATCTCGTTTGACTACTAACCCCTTGAAGAAATTCAAGACATCAGATAAAGACCTAACTCGTTGTCTATACAATTTCCGATTTTCATCGGTTTCTGTCTGTATCATAGACCATGCACGAGTTGATCGATTGAGCATATGAGCTTACCTTGCTACCAACACTCTAAACGATTGTAAAAAAAAAAAAAATCTAAACGACTTTATAAAGAAATATAGGCTGAGTACCGAAATCCTTTTTGTGGCCGAAATATCGGTTCAGCAGTTTACATAGGGAAGACACGGAACCAGCGTGTTTTCCCACCCCTGTTCCGATACTCCATCGACTTAAGACAAAACGTCAACTGATCGTGATTTTCCGATTTTGGCCGCATCATGGGAAAACTCATTGTTCCAGCAAGAGAAAAAAAGAATCAGGAATGGTTTTATCGAGTATGCTTATCCCGACAACGAAGCTCTAATCGATTTCAGAACATTTTTTTACGTCTAAACAAGTTTCCAGTTTTAGCCAGATTACCGTGAATCGACAAAAAGTGTCAACCCCTTAACCTGTCCCATACAAACACACACACACACACGAAGATAGGGCTACGGGCAGGGGCGTCGCTAGCCAAAACTCGAGGGTTTCAGCTTTTCATCTCATGTGTGATAATAAAATTCGTGATAACTGCAAGCGTTGAAAACTGAAGATTAGAAGCCTAGTTGTAAAGTAGCTACGGTAAGTAGGATGGAACACGCTCCAAGTGTATTAAAGGAGGGTTTTTGCGAGATCTCACAATCACTTTCCGACGAGCGAAGCACTTTGTGAAAACTGTGGGAAAGTGATTCCTGGAATAACTTTCCACTTTCCCGCTGGACTGATCGCGAAAACGCTTGGAAAGCTGAAATCGCCGAGAATTGCAAACTTTTCCGACAAAATATGGTCCAGTTAACGGTTTTTTTTATTCTCATAAGGCGTACTCTCGCCGTTCCCCGCGGACTCCACTTGAGGAGTCCCCGCGTTTTTGTTTGTCCCAGGGACTCACTCCCCGTATTCTCGCGAGTCCCCACGGACGGGGAATGCTCTCATTATCATAGCCATCATCAAAAAGGACTCCCTTTCAGATTCGGAGGGGAATCCATTTTGCTGGTGTTGGTACAAGGTAAAATTAATTAAAAATAATCAGAATAAACAAAACCAAAAATAAATTGGCTCCAGACTAATTTCGTGGACGGCTTATGTATTTTTGGAAAAGAATCCATGTTGGAAGCATTCCCCGTGTTCTCGCTGTTTCTGTCCGCGGAGTCCGCGTGGAGTGACTCCCTCTATTCTCGCCGTTCCCTTTGATTCCCCGAGGAGTCCTCGAGGAACGGCGAGAATACGCCTATAGATTCTATCGAAGTCACCATAGTTACGATTGTCATTTTTTGTTTTATTAGTGACAGTTCCACTGTTTTTTCTCCACACCTTTGAAATTCCCGCCGAAACATTCAACTTTCCGCGGAGCTTTCCACTAACCTCCTGATTTCAAGGAAGGCTGCTTCGGTTTCCAAAGCGCGAAAACCGGGCTGCAAAGTTCGGCAACTTTCCGAAGTAGCGCGAAAGAGCGCGAAAACCATTGGAAAGTGATTCCGACTTCGCTTTCGAGCTCGCAAAAACACTCCTTAAGTATGGGTGGAACCAGGGTTGCCACCGGTAGTACAATTGTACTCTTTTTAGTACATTTTTTTTCAAAGCAGTGAGTTGGTAGTACATTTGAAAAAAGTAGTACTTTCGTAGTACATTTTAAGAAAGCTACTACTTAATTTTTTATTTTTTTTTACAAATTTCTGTCTAAGGTGGTGTGGGCAGTGCTTCCACTTTGCAGGATTTATCCTGAAATTCAGGATTTTTGGATCCCGGCAGGATTTTTGAGATTCCAGGATTTACCAGGAATTTGCTGATATTTTTAACAGACTGCAGTTAGTTAGAGCTAGGTATTTTTGATAAAACGCAAATATAATGGAAGCTCTATTTTAGCTATATGGCTATGTTCAACGTTCTGTTTTTGTCCAGCTTTGACTATCTAATACCAAACTCCTTTTTATTAAAAACGAAGAAATGTGTTTTATCTCTTTCGTTTGAATCGTCTGATCGTGTCTTCATTTCGGATAGCAAAAGGACACACTTTGATCATACAAAATTTCGCCTGCGCCGCATTTTGTAGTAGTATATTCCCTATTTAGAAGAAGAGTAGGTTACTTATAGTAGGTGTTGAAGGGTTGGATATTTGTGAGTTTAAACCACAATAAAAGGTAGAACTTAAGTTAACTTTTGCCAGAAAAAAAGGCGTATTAAAAATGTTTGCCTGCGGCGCCTAGTATAATTTGTCGTGTGTACAGTCGTTGCCCCTGCGCCTGTTGTCTGTACATTTTCAAGTCCCGTATAGTGACGCCCTCTTTAATGGTAATGTCAGCTGCATTTGCTCAAATCCTCCAGCTATATACAGTCTTAACAACTATCCCTTCAACTAGTACAAATCCGTTTTTTTGTTGTTTTTTTTCGGCAGGATTTCTTTACAGGATTTTTTAACTGTACGAGCAGGATTTTTCAGGATTTTTGGGGTTCCCGGCAGGATTCTTGAAGTGGAGAGAGTGGAAGCACTGGGTGTGGGGCTAGTTGCATTTGTGTTGATACGTTAGCTGAATTTTATTACAGCTGTATTTCGATCCCTATCGGCAAGGGTCCTGGTGTCATAAGTTCTTGAAACTGTTAGCGCTTTTCTCCAAACCGCATCTTCGGGTCTTAGAACTGTCATTGAATACTACATTACGTATTTGTGCACATTATTAAATACATTTTTAATCCCTTGCCGAGAGGCGTTACTAGCCAAAATGTTTTTGTTTTTTTTGGGCGGGGGGGCAAGGCATTTACCGAATTACCTACTTTTACCGGCTGTTTTCAATTAGAAAAAAAGACGGTTTTGAAAAAATTCAACCGATTTTTGGAAAAACAGACTGTTTTGACGAAAAATAGACTGATTTTCAGAATAACCGACTGTTTTCATGAAAAAAATCAACTGTTTTGACGAAAACTCGCGGCGCTTCGCTCAGACTCGCTTACTTTTTACCGACTGGCCGACAACACTGGGGGGGGGGTGTCCCCCCCAGTCGTGACGCCCCTGCCCTTGTCTCCTAATTGCAATAGGCCAATCTGCAAGAACAGACAAGAAGAGGAGAAAAGATGATGATTTCGCTTTGTGTTGTAAGAAATGATATAATATTTCTATAGATTTTACCTAACCGGAATTTGTTCAAGTAGGAAAAATCCTAGTTTTGACGAAGGTTCGATTCAGGCCATATTTATAGGGTCGTGCTAAAGGCATTTACAGTAGCGGCAGCGGAAGACAATGCGCGTGTTGCGCGAAGTGCAACACGCTAAAAAAAATAGGTAGTACATTTTCTCCTCTGGTAGTACCTTTTTGGTACTTGGATAGTGCATTTTATTTGATTCAAGTGGCAACCCTGGGTGGAACACGCTCTGAAACCTGAAACAGAAACCTTAAAGAAAGGCGGTACTTTTCAAACCAAGTGAGTTGCATGTGCAAGCAACAAAATGCCATACGCCAATCAACCTACCCTTAGAATAACTGAGTTGACTGACGAGAATGTAAAATTTCAACTTGAAGATACTGATCTGAGGTAAGGACAGATTTACCTAAAGCTAAGTTGGAATTTTTTCATCAGACTAGTAGGGTTTGAATAATGAGTAGTGAATCTTACTTCACCATTATCCTTCAGAGATAGGGTTAGTTCCCAAACGTCCAACCTCTCAATGAATTCGATTTTCTGAAGAAAAAATTCCCGCTTATTATCATTGAGTAATGGTGCATTTTTGTCCTTACTTGTTACTTTCCTCGTCAACTCCCACTAAAAAAGAACCCTAAAGTAAATGTGATACTTGGAAAGAGCTCTTCTGCAATTTGTTTGCGTCAGTTTTGGTAAGTTTTAAATAATAAATTTTTACACCATTCCAAAGAGGGTATCTTTCTCTACAAAACATATACAATGTTCTATTCCTGTCACTTGCTGTAACATATTTATACAATTTTGGTTGAGTGTACTGTCGTTCGGAAACTGGTTGCATGCGTGTTTGAGTTTCAAAACAATATCCTTGAGTCCCTATTTCTTTGGTTTCCGCCCATTTTTTAGTTTCATGGTCTAGGACCAGATTAATTAAAACAAGATTTTTTTTTTTTTATTAATTCCAGACTTTTAAAATAAATGTATTTTCCTTTGTGAGTAACTGCTATATATTCAGACTATTAAAATAGTGATGAAAATAAAGCTGTTGGTTTTATTGTTATCTGCATTTCTGTTTGGGAACAGTTTTGATTTGTATTGTTTTTCTCTTCCTTATGCGAACTTGGTCTCACTACAGTAGAGGTATGCTTATGTGAACATTTACTTTAATGTGAACAGTGCAGTTTCGGCTAAATGGTAGAATGAACATCCAAAATACCTATACAGGTGTTTTCAGATGCCCTTAATTACCTAATTTGGCTAACTGTTAGTTAGCTTTAGACACAGCAAGTGCATGAAAATGGCAAAGTCCACTGTCAACAAACTTTCACATAAGCATACCTCTACTGTAGTTCAGGGATGTTTTATTTTTGGGCAGACAAATCTATATGGCCATGTCATACTTTAACCTCGGTATCAAATATGAAAATAACCAGCTTAGGCATGGCTGTCTTTTCTCGATCATTCTCATCTAAACTATGCGGTTACCATTATTCTCCAGAGCTACTGCAGTACTGATGCATATGGTCCGTTTAATCATTCAACCATCATACCTGAACTTAATTCCCTTGTTACAGATTGGTTCTGGGCTGGAACAACTTAATACCAAGTGCTTTATGACGTATCCGCTTAGCACAGTCAAATAAATAACACTCACATTCAGCTTGGTGTTAGAAAACTTGAAAATTATCGGATTGTCACTATCAACTATGATTCGGGGCCAGCCTGGGCTGAAAGAATATTCATTAAAATTTGTACTTTGTCCCAAGAAGAAAACATTGCAATATCACAAATGGCAATCATTTAGTCTGTCTATGTTTCTTATGTGTTCTCAACATCCATAGTACCGCCAATGCCTTACGAAGAGTATTTATTGCCGAAACACCGACCATGGCCATCGACTGGATTCAATTTGAAGCCAATTCTACAGTTCTGTTCGATGAATTTTTGGCTCATCGGGTTGGTTTGATCCCATTGACATCAGATGAAGTAGTTGACAAGATGCAGTATTCAAGAGTAAGTTCACTTTTGCAAATTTGCAGTTTAGCAGAACTTCTGTCAGTGCCTTTATCGTCCGTGTTCTGCAGGCAAACCCAAGGCAAGTCAGACTAAAACTTGAGGCCTGCCAAGAATATCTGAGTGGCTGTTGCGGGTTTTTGTTTTTACTACAGGTAAACTGAACTGTCCGAAGCTAAACAAATAGCCTAACTGTCCGAAGGAACAGACCCCTACTTTACCTTCATTTTACTGCTCATCCACTATCTGTCCACTGAATAAACAAATAAACAATGAGCATATCATTAATATTATGTCCCAGCCGTTCCTCGTCGAGATCATACGGTGGAGTTGAGCTAGGACCCGTACTACGCATATTGCATCCCGATCGAGTCAACCAAGATCCCTTTTTTTTAAACTCTGCTACAGTCATCATCCTTTATCGTTCACACTAGCCTACGCCATGCTTCGCCGAGCGGCTAACCTGGCCTGGCCTCCCAGTACTCGGCTTAGTAATATATATATTCTTAGTAATATATATATATATATATAGGTGTATCTAAAAGCCAGTGGCCATATACACAACTACAAACACAAAAATAAACAAAACAGAGAATCACTAACACTCAACGCGTTCAAGTCACTGCCTTCCGCGCCTCCACGCCTTTCTCTATAAAGCAACATAACACAATAATTGAATCTCTCGAAGTAGTCCCCAAAATACCAGGGAGCAGCGGTACACCCCCTCGAAAAAATGTATCCCTCAAATTCACCAAACTTTAAACCAGGATAACCAGATGACCAGGATATGAATCCTGGTCAGCCCGGCGGGATAGCCCATCTTCATCTAGAAAACGGTCTTTCTACCTTCACCTAACCACGGTTCCAGAATACCCAAAGCAACATTCCTCTTGTTACCCGAAGGAACTCTTCGCGGAGGAAATACCAAAAATGAATGCCTTTAAACCATAATACTCCAGAGCTTGGAGGATGTGTGCGATGACAGGTTAGCTTCCCGTATACAATCTCTTGTAAATTTAAGCATATCACAATGATCTATTTGGCAATCAGTTCATCAGTGTTACTGCAAGATAGTGACGGCAATTCTCATCTTTCAGAGGTTACGTTTTAGGTCTGCAAGTGCACTTCTTTGGTATCACTGCTCGAGGGATATTGACATAGCGACAATGTGTAAGTTACTTAGTTATCTGTGAATCTCCTAGTAGGTACATATAATTATTTGTCTCATTGTGAAACTCAGGATTTCAGTCCTGATTCCTGAGTTTAGCAAGAAAATAGAAGCAGTAATTTTCCACAGTTGCAATGAAAGGGGAAACACAATACTAGCTAACTGTCATATTTCCAGGACTGCACGTGCCCTGACTTCTGTCAAGATTGTAGTGTCGAGTTCACTCTGGATGTTAGAGGCACAGAAGGGTCAACAAGGCAGGTCACTACCGCAGATCTTGTCTCATCTGATCCTCGAGTAATCCCTGTAACCTCTCGACGTGCTGACGATGATTCTTCTGATTATAGCGAAGTCGATCGTAAGTTTATCTTACAGTCTGTGTATTTTAGTTTCATCCCAGTGAGTTGACTTGGACCAAAAAATAGATAGGACACTGCTGCTGTAGGATACGAAAGTCCACGGAGAGAATGAAGACAATGCAATCATCCATGGAGCCGGAGGTCCCTGTTTTTTTGGTTTAGTGACTTAATTTTTGTTTTTGTAGTTGGTAGTTCTGTTTCTTTTCTTTTATACTCCGTCTTCACCTAGATGGGTTACAAATAAAATTCAGTTCGTGACACTGAACATAACAAACTAAATTTTTTCAATAAAATGCACTTCTTTCCAGTGACTCCTTTCGTAGAACGGTACGAGTTCTGTATTATATCTTATTTGTGCGCTAGGTTCGCTAAAGGTTTTAAGCTTATTGTTTGTCCAATGTTATATGTTTTTTAACATATTTATCTTGACAAGACATTTTTTTTTTCATGTTTCCTTTGGGCTGTTTGTGAAAATAAAAGAATTTGAATTGAATTGTAGACCTTAATTAGACGACTTCTTCTTCTTCGTTTTGCAGTCGTTGCAAAATTCAAATTTATCTCTTGCTTCCTGTCGGAACCGCAAGACAATGAAGATGTTGTGTCCAAAATGTTATTTGATCCCCTGAGAATCATTCGCATCATGTATTCCACGATTTATTTAGGCCCAATTATACAGAAATTTTATTTAACTATTTTTCAACATGTTGATTTCTCTGTTCTGCTTTAATTTCGTTAAATTGCAACTTTGAGCAAAATAAGGATGTATCCTGTAGGATTCGCTCCCTGGTTGACTCGGGTTGGTAGGTACGGTTCGATTGCAAACTACAGGCATTGATACTGGACTCCACAGTATCCTATTTATTTATATATTTATTTATTTATTTATTCATTTATTTCCCTCAGAACTGAGGAGTACAAAATAATGTATAAAAAGAACTATGCCTAAACCATCTGGTCCATTCATTAACACATAAATACTATAAAAAATACACACGATGTCGACAATTAAGTTACAATTATGTACGCACTATTTTATTCACTTGTTAAAAAATGGGTACAGGTTGTGGGTTTGGAGGGCTACCAAACCTTTTTTATAAAAGTTGGTCATCTTTTTCCTCAAAATTAGAACATGTGTAGCTCATCCATCGTCAACGGATTTTTTTGAAGGAATTAGCTGTTTTGTAGTTTTCTTGTCCTTTTCTTTTTTTCCACGTGCATATTTGGCGGGTTGTAAATAAAATGCATTCATTCATTCATTTATTTTTAGCTATCTTGATTGTCAAGCTCCGAAAAGGCCAGGAGCTGAAGCTTCGTGCTTATGCCAAAAAAGGATTTGGAAAGGAACATGCCAAGTGGAACCCGACGGCTGGCGTTGCTTTTGAGTATGACCCCGACAATGCCCTTCGCCACACTCTCTATCCTAACCCATCGGAATGGCCGAAGTCGGAGTATTCTGAGCTGGAGGAAGATCAGCGTAAGTAAGGTTTCCTAGAGGAGGGTTTTGGTGAGATTCTGGGCTCACTATTTAGTGAGCGAAGTCCATCGCCAAAACCCATTTGGGGAATCGCCTTGCAATTTACACTTCCGGCAAGAAGCTCGCTCTTACCTTACTTGTCAGCACAGTATGTGGCATAGTGATGCGTTTGGAGTGTCGTGGACAGTTCTTCCCGGTACTTGACCCGGCAAAACGATTCCTGACAGTTCCTTTTGCATTTCCCTTGTCCTCGAATCACTTGTGAGACACTCCCTTTCTCTTCCATAACACCTAGTTGCGTGCTTACACTGTACAAAGTTTCTCCGAGTAAGGATTAAAGTTAACTGTAGTATTTTCTACTGGGATTATAAGATTAGTCCGAATTAGAGATAAGATTATCTTTTTAGAGACAAGATTAATCCCAGTAGCAAATACTGCAAGATTTTTTGTACAGTGTATTTGTACTTGAAAGGTCTTAACCGGAAATTCTCCCTAACTTTACTGCTAGCCAAGTAGATGGAACGGGAAGGCTTTCGTTAAGTGGGTGGAAGTTTTCTGCCCGGGTTGATGATTCTCACCACACACACAGTGCCTTCCGCCTTTCCGTTGCCTACCAACCACAATTGTTGATGACCCCCTCCCTTTTTTATTCTCTCCCCACCTAGTATCGTTTTTAGTGGAGTGTTCCTTGGAACAATCCACTATTGCGAGCGCTGTAGCAGCTTTGGGTTTTCATTTTCCTGTTTTCACCGTATTTTTGTGGAGCTCACAACTCGTGAACCAGTGCAAGTATCAAGTTCAAACTTGGTACGCTAGTGGGTATTGGGGTCTAGTTGTATCAACCCGGTTCAGGGGTAAATGGGCCTAGATTGCCCAGTGAATAAAGTTCATAACTTGACCAGAACTGGACATAGGACGATGAAATTCCTTAGACATGTAGATCCTAGGGCTGGGAAATTGCTCTTAAAGTTGCACCTCCCCACCCACCCCGTTCATGGGCAACTGGGCCCAGATTTCCCAGGAGTAAAGTTCGGTACCCTTGCCAGGAATGAACAGATATCAAGTTGAAACTTGGTAGGATTGTGAGCATTGGGGTCTCTTTTTACTTGTTGCGGGCCCCAAACCCCACCCCCACTTGGTTCAGGGGCAATTTGGCCCACATTGCCCATTTTTTAATGTTTTAATTCGACAATAACTGGAGATAAGGCGATGAAATTCCTGTGTGCTTTTGGATCATAGGGACCGGGGAGAGTTTAACCACCCCCAGCCTCCCCGTTCATGGGCAAGTGGCCCAAAATCGCTCATGAAAAAAGTTTTTGACCCGTGACTGGAATCAAACTCTAAGCTGGTGTACTCGAGGAAAAAAGGTGTAATTATGCATTTTGCTGGGTCTCGACCCCCCCCCCCCCTCCCGTTCATGGGCAGCTGGGACCAGATTTCCCATGAGTCTATGACAGGTCTCAAGTCCAACTCTTGTATATTTGGGGTGATATATCTATGGATGAAGATTTGGTGTAACATCAACAAATAAGACGACGCGACGTACTTTAATGAACAGTTAGAAACTGGACTGTTTTGTCATATGATCGATGATATGCCGTTCATAATGAATTGTGACAAAGGGGGCATTAGTCTGCTACGAATTGGTTTATTGCACTTGTTATTACCTTGCTAATGGACAATAGGTTTAAAGGGTGGGACTGGCAGGCAGACCATTCAGTGTTCGAATAAATGCTATTCGTGCAAGATCTTCAACATTTCTTTGGATTTATACTGGCGGTTTGTTTCATTTAAAGCTTTTAAAGAGGGGTGACTACAAGGTTATTTCAATACTTGTTTGTTTATTGGGGAAGAGAAATGTCTTGGTTCTAAAGCTGTTTGTATATAAATGTGATAAACATTTTACTTTTACACTCCACGTCTGAGCGCTTGCGTACTTGTTATTTGTATTAATGAAGTGCTTACTGGAAACTCACTACACTTTGCGTGAATTCGGTAGATGGTACAGGAGTGCTTGAGGTACATCGGGACACCCTTGCAGAATAGGCCAGTTCTATTTCTAAGAGTCTATTACCATAGCTCATGCTGAAGATTAAGCTTTGTATGTCAAAAAGCTACTGGAGTACTGCAGGCTAAAGGGACGTTTTGGCGTTCATGGCTCTGGTCCCGTCGAGCTCGACGGAGATTTTGGCCTAGATACCGTCAATCTTTTTGGTCATTTCCGCGTGTACGGATGAACGGTCCATGCAGCTAGATGGGTGCCTCCCGTTCAACACCGGTACGAGGGCAGCGTTGAGCTAAACGTGGATAGAAAAAAGGTTTGCACAGATTGATAATAGAAAAAATGTGAACCTTCCACTCACATGCTCCCATCCAGCTGAATGAGCATTTTCGCGTGGACGGATCACCCGTTCGGCTCCACAGCCGTCGACGCGAAAACGTCACTTAAGTTCTACTTTATTTTTCAGACGAAGCTCCATTTATCTGGGACGGAAAGCCCAACAGGTTCTTCGTTAACGTTGAAACTTGTGGCTCCCTGAAGCCAGAGAATATTGTCACTATGGGAATCGCTGCACTAAAGAAGAAGCTTTCAGATTTGCAGACCCAGCTCAGCCAAGAGTTCCAGAACGATGCTCTTGCTATCTAGAACTGAACATGCATTGTATGTACCTTTTTACTTTTATTTCTAAGTGGTAAAGTGTTTTTTCTGCGACCCTTTGTGCTCTGCGTTGCCTTATCTTAGGGACGTTCTCGCGTGGATGGCTGAACGGGTGATCCCGTACATGCAAAAATGAGAAAATCGGCCGAGCGTTGAACGGTGAGGAAGGTGGGTTCACGCGAAAATGCCCATTCAGCTGGATGGGAGCATGAGTGGGAAGGTTCACACAATATCCCCATTCAGCTCAACGCTACCCTCGGAGTGGTGTTGAACGGAAGGCGTCCATCGAGCTGGATGGCCCGTTCACCTGTTCATGTGAAAATGACAAAGATCGGCGGCATCCACGCCAAAATATCCGTCGAGCTCGACGGGACCAGAGCCGTAAAGGCAAAAACGTCCCCCTAGACCTTCAACTCTCCTGTACCTCCAGAGGCACTAGGGCATATGCTATTAGACGCCAGTCTTCTGACTGGTGGGCTACTGCCGCTACACGCTACTAGTCGTGCTGGTTTAAGCTACGAATACACGATCAGGACCCGGCCAGATTTTATGTACTCAGGGCTACTGCCGCTACACCTTACTAACCGTGTTCCACCATAAAGTTGGAAATTTTGATTAATTGCATTGATTACACGCAATGTGTAAATGCAGTATCCGGTTTAATACTTGCTTTTACAACGTCTTTCTGGCAGATGAGACGGATCATTCTTTTGGTCATCCCATGGCAACCTAGGGGTTACCACATAAAAAAATTGGAGACTATTTCACGTTTCATGAGAATATAATTAACACATGTTAATTATATTCTCATGGAAAAACGTGAAATAGTGACTTATTGGTCAGAACTCGGAATCACCTCTGCAAAAATGACGCACCTTAACTTTATTTTCGTAAACGTGAAGTAGTCACAGTCGGAATCACTGGTGCAAAAATGACACATCTGGACGGGTTTTTTTTTCAATAGAATGAATAAACATTCCTTGAGCCCAAGCTGACTTTGAAACATATATTCAAATACTGTATAAAACGGATGATCTTCAGGGTCAGTGTCGGGGAAGGAAACAAACCTGCAATAAATAACTGAACAGCAACAAGGGCCGAAATATCGCTACTAAAGCATCGTAACTTTTTACGTATCGTAGCAAATTCACACTGTGCGACGTGTAAGTGGCAGCAGTGCACCCCTTCGAAGTCTTCGTTGCGGCTGCCACATTACCGTCCTAATCAGACCAGTTAAAAATCGTCGGCAAGTAAATAGACGAACTTCCTGGTTTGAGAGGTAATATTGAGGATTCTGCCGAGACGGATGGTCTCAAAGATTTCCAGTTTTCGTATACGGCACTCAACGTCGCACAGAACGACGTAGCCTACAGGACGTTGCTGTAGAGCAGGAGAACCCTGTGAGAAAAAAAAAGCTGATCGGTCTCCCTTTGGAATAATAGTAATAATACAATAGTTGCGTTTTTGCAGAGGTATCTGATACCACGGTCTAAAGTAGTTTTTGCAGTTATCGTGGTATCTGATACCATGGTCAAAAGGCGTTGTTGAAGTTGTGGTGGCATGTGATATTAAGATACCGCGGTCCGACCGTGCTAACTGACCGTGGTATCTGAAAAAGTCATCTCACTTTCATTAATTTTTGTCAAATTGGTGGGAAAGGAGTTTGGCACTTAGTGATGCGACTGAATATCAGTTTTTCTTTTGGGACGACTTGGGACGCAATTCCTGCTATTGTCGTTTTTGCAGAGCCACCGTATACCAGACACCACGGTAACTGCAAAAACGACTAATTGCAAATCCGGTTACCGTGGTAACAGTAACAGATACCATGGTATCTGCAAAAACGCACCTTATGCAAAAACACACGCCATTGGCCTCTGCAGAGTTCGTCTGTTATTCATTGTAGATTCTGTACTTTGAGTTCATCAAGTTTGAACAAAATATCTCAGACCCTTCGAGAGTTATCGTGCTAATCTAGTAGTAGAATAGACAGACAGACAGACGGACAATTTACGAAGTTATAGGTGTCCAGTCACTAACGTTTTTTAATCCTAAACAAAATCCATGTAGCCTACTGGCTAACGCATCAGTGTTTTAGTTTTATTGTCAAACAGTCATAGAAAACTAGATTTCTCCAAATGCCCGAGTACCAAAGTAAGCATTTTACTTATTTCCCATGGCAAATGAACTACATGCCTCTAAGACTACATATGTAAATGAGAAGGATGAAAGAAGGAGGAACTTGGAAAAGGAAAGACTAATCCTTTTACGTTAATGTAGAACCCATATAATGAACTTGTCAATTATAACAATTTTGTACCCACCCCCCAGATTGCGGTGTCGTATAAATTATGGCGGAATACCATACAGTCGTGACGTATATTGTGACTTCATGTCATAGGGGACCGAACATGGGATTTTATAGTCCCTAGGACGGTTTGCAAATGTAATTGAACCTGCGCCTAGCTGGCCGCTCGGCTCTATGTATAGAAATTTAAATATATATTCACCAATAAACTACAGTTTTTCGTGTTCTGAGGTTAAATAGGCCACATCATTGTAATGTCACGCTTGTATAGAATTTCGCACCGATTTAGGTCATACCCCGATGGCAGGGTCAAGAGAACGAATCTAAACAAAGCCAAATACATGATCTGAAGAAAAGGTGCTGAAAGTCGCAGGCTCAAATCCAGCCAGAGGAGCATTTTCGTATTCACTTCTTAGTTACCCTTTTCAATACACCACAATAACGACATGATCATTTCTTATTCTTCTTGATTGATAACAAAAATAAAGCAACCTCCTTCAAAATGGCAAATCTACTCTATGGCACTGCAATAGGAACTAACTAAAAGAGCACAACTTCGTTGCTTTAACAGTAACTGGAATGATCACACATTAGAACTATCTATTTACATTCCTACTATACTAGAAAAAGTTCGTTGGGACATTTTCCCAGCTATACTACCTTACCACGATTTAATTAAGCCACTGAGCATGAAAACTGGTACACGATAGGACTACATTTGCGAATAGCCAAATTCTGAGGTAACGATGTTTATACGAAGGCTAAATGACTTGCGAACGGCCAAGTTGGCATCAAGTTTCTGGATAACTGGAGCAAAAACTAAACAAGTAGTTTTCAATGTAACAAGGGAACTTGGAATACAAGTGTAAATTTGGGTCTTTGTTTTTCCAGAACTCATATTGCTCACGACTTTCCACTATCGCAAGACCTTTTTTATGAAATTTTGACAATCAGGGATAATATTTTTGTCTGGAATGTGTCGAAACCTTGAGTTGAACCGTTAGAAAAGACTTAAATTTGTTTTTATAAATGTTTCTAACCAAGTCAGCCCAAGGTGAGAGCGAATCATATTCGACGGTAGTCAATAACACATACAACAAAGGCAAGAAAATGGCTAGCTTTGCTTCGACAATTTGTTTGTCTTCAGAAAAAAAATGAAAAGAAAAATACGCTAAATAGACCAGATGATATCACCTAGAATTTCTAATTGACTGCGCTTCCGACTATTCGAGGATTGGCGGAAAAATTTCAAACAGTGGATGAGTAACCTTACTTTAGGACCCTTAAGCTCCACCCCGTCTCATTGAGTCTTGCAGCTTGGTCTGACAGACCCTTCTAGATGTCCGCAAATATGCTTAACTGGGATATGGAATAAAAGGGTGATTATGTTGTCTGGAAAGCCTCACCAGTTCGTGCGATTCGCTTCGCTTTCGAGAGCTCAGTGAAATCCTTGATAGTGTGGTAGCCGGCCGTCTGGCGGTCTTTTTAAAAGTTTGAATCGTTGTGTTGTTTTTTTCAATCACGAATTTCCGATGGGGCGATAATCTTGGTTGTGTCGTAAATCTGGTTTAAACCGTAGGACAGACTCGTATAACATTTCCTACGGCAGATCCAAAATCCAACGTTCCCTAAAACCCGAGAACCATCTGTTCTAAAAACCAGCAATCGTGTTAATGCCAATCGAGGAGGGACAACTTAAGAGATGAGTTGTTCTGACGATAACTTTTCTCTACCGTTTGTTTCTAACCGGTCAGTCGTAGTCACTTACTAAGACAAACATGAAAATAACTAATTATTGCATAAACCCGACCTAAAGACAAGAAGGAACTTCTAGTAAGGAATTTTAGTACTAACAACTAAACAAAAGACTAGCATAATACTCACACTAGCCTCAATGACGTTAAGACACTTAAGGCGAAGCAACGCTATGCGATAACAAGTTGTTGTCGCGTAACCCTGAAACACACGGGAAACCCTTGAAATGTACGACTTAAAGGACACCTCGCACTACCCAGTTTCTGCTAAGATGTTCAGAGATAGTTGGATACTTTAAAACTTAGCTATGCTAACAGAAAATTACACAAGGCTTCGGAGTCTCTTTCCATGCCCCTTGCCACGGATGACAAACTTGGCAAAATTTGCATAACCGGTCTTCGGACCAAGAAGCTTCTCCGAGTCAACGAATGGGAGCATGATAGGTCACAAACAGAAAAACTTATCCAGCATGATAATCAGTGTAATGCTAATAGAGGAGATAGGATGCACTTATGAAGTGTAGAACGTCGGGAATGAGAATGGATGGAAATACTACTGAAGTAGAATGATTACTATCATAAGTACGACATGTCCTTTAAGAGAAACCACTGTACTTGGTATAGCACAACAGCAGCATATATAAACCGAAAAATTAACGAATGCAAATGCCAAGAGTACGTTGTGACCTAAAGGTCCTATGGAAGATGAGGTCCACCAACTATTACGGTTATAGAAGCGAACAGTCTCACGAGGCTTAATTAGCAATACTTGGTGTTACACTACTCAGAGTCAGTATCATGATACATATCATGATTCTCCGTATCAATCACGAGCGGTGCATCGGAGTCTATATCAACTTGCGCACTCTCTACTCCCTCATAGTTTACGTGAGTCTCTACGTGTTCTTCAACCAAATGGCGGAACGGGGCTGTAAAATCACAAAACTGGCATCGGTGTTCCATGAGGGGCTCCGCACCGTTTTCACCATCGTCAGGCTCTGAGCCTCCTTCCAAATCGTCTCCCTCTTTCGATTCTGTCGGGTGAGCATTGTGCATGGCATGCTTTTTATTATGTTGCAAAATGTTACAGTAGTACCTTACACTGTAGTCGCATTCACCGCAGCTGTAACGCTGTTTGGAGCCGTGTAACTGGATATGACAACTGTACTGCTCACGCTTTTCAAAGGCTGAAGGACACTTGGGGCATTTGTACCGGCGTGACTTGGTCTTCCCGTTTTTCTTGCACGTAGGGTAAGTGTACTCTGGGTTGCCGTTCTTCCAAGGGTTGGTGCCACCCTCCTCTGCACCAAAGCTTGATGGGGTATTGCACCGTGCACTGGTGCTTTCTGGTGTGCTCTGGGCTAATAGATGGCGCTGCAGTTCCAGACCGGATATGGGAAACCCTTGCGACCGTTTTGACTTGGAAAGTTCTTGGTTCAGCAGTTGCAGCTCGTCTTCGAGAGACCGTCGGCTCACAAACGGCGAAAGCTCCTCAGAGGTGTCACTATCCGCATCTTCTTCATTAAAAGGCTCTTCGCGTCGTGCCAGCAGCTCACTGGAACAGGGATTGTTCCTTACGCGCTGGAAGTATGCTTCAAGGTCGCGGTCCTGCGTGAAAGCATACTGAGGCGATGCAGCGCGAGCCTCATCGCTCGGCGAAACACTATTTGAATTTGTACTGCAGTTAGGCACTAATTCTGCGAGTTGTACTATGGGAGGTCGGCTAGGGTCGACTAAAGCGTGGGGCACGCCTAAGGAGTAGGAATGTAGACCCTGGTGGGCAGCCAAGGCGACTATACTGTTACAACTGAAATTACAAACATTACACTTGGCACCAGGTTCGTCCGAAAAGTGCCTCTTTTCGTGTTCTGACACATTCATAGACTTCACATCCACGTATGGGCAATAACGGCACTTGAACATTTTGTAGAACTTCCCGTTTTTGGACACCCAAACAAGTGGGATCTGGGATAGGGCCATAGTTACAATATCGGATAGGACTGGCAGGGTGTTCGGGTCGATGTCAAGGGTTGTGTCTGAAGTTGAGTCTTCACCAGATTCACCAGTTTCTGGCTTAATTCCATGGTCATGCAGGTGCTCTAGGAATAAATGGCTCTTGTCTACATTGAAAGAGCAGGATGGACACTGGAACGGACCTCCGTAGGGCTTGTGATATTTGGCGTGGTAGTTCAGTTTGGTCATGTCATCGGTGACGAAGGGACAGGCGGAGCAGGAGTAGCTTCTCCGGATAACAGTTTGGTGAACAGCGACCGGACTCTGGAAAACATTAAAAGACATTTTACTAGACAAGCAGGCGCAGGGATTTTAGAAAAATCAAATATTGACAATAAATAAATATAAACATATAGCCTAACTACAAATATCCACTTCCCCTACGGAAAGCGTTGTAGATGTGCGGGCCAGTGTCGGTGTTATCAAGTCTGCTAGCTAACCCCTTGAATAGTTACCCAAAAGTTCTGAAACAATTCGCGCATCGAGTTAAGTACGGTTTGAAACGCTACTCAGAATCTCCGCATCATACTCTTCGCCAAAGCTAGGATTTCTGATTCTGATGTTACAAATATTGTAATTGTGTTGCGAGAGCAACACTTTGGTTTTGTCTTTTTTTTGTCTTTTTTTTTTTTCCTAGTACCCCGATTTGCGCTTATTCTCAGAAAGTGGCAAGGGTCTAACCTGTGCGGTTTTTACGGAAAGTGTGGACCTTAGGCCGGGTTGATGAATATGACATTACATTTTGGAAAGCTCCGTAGAACTCCTTGCCTGGGGCCAAAAAGGATGGCTGTTGCTTGTAATTGAGCCACAGCCTAGAGTGTGCGAACTAAAGTGGAGCTGTGTAGCCTATGTCAGAGAGAACTATCTGAAGGTGTGCAGCCAAGCTTTCGTTTCATCAAACTATGTTTCTGCTTTCGAGTGGAAAGCTCCGTTCTAGCAGACAAGCACCAGTTTTAAACTGAAGATGGACTAAAATCTATAAGTGCGAAATATGTGCTGCGGTTCCCTGGCCCCACAGCCAATACATCTTCTTTGAGTGATAAACAGAAGAATTTGCAGAAACAAAAAAGAGTAATTTTTCCACGGGTCCGAAGGTGCTGCCATCTATTGTTTGTAGTTTGTACCCTTCTGTTTGTGATTTCAGCTGAGTTTATCATTCCATTTCTTACACTTGGGAGTGAGGAAGATAAATGAAATCAGGTGGGCCTCTTAAACTTTAAAAGTTCTTTCATTGCTGAAGAAATTAGAGCTTATCCTTTGCTCCTTTCTAAGTGGTGAAATTAGAAAGTTGGCCTACGGCAAAAAAGTCAGCTTTGGAACTAATACAGATAGAATTTTTTTTTAACGGCATTCGGTAGCCCTCGATGAGGTGATCTAAGTATATGCCATCTATTTTTTGGTACAAAAATTCTTTTATGAGATACATCAGTTTGAAAGTTTGGAGAGGTTGACAACTTCAGTAGTGACGTACACATTGAAACCAAAAATAGGCCGATCCCAATCGTGAGACATGTAGGGTACTTGTAAGCAATAGTGGGCTGCTAGACCATAATCATCTTCGGCCAGGAGGGGTTAGCAATGTTGGTAGTTGGTGTACCTATTAGTCCTATTATTTCTTTCCTGTGTGTTTGATCGTGAGAATAGTTTGGTACCGTGTCTATCAAGGGGAGATGGACTTGTACGTGTGAATCGGTTGCTAGAAGGGGTTTATGAGGGGCTAGAAACTTGTGAAAGTTGGTGCACATTTTTTTATCCCTATAAATCAGAGGGTAAGAAACTTGGTCTCCTTGGTCTACCACTGAAACATGGAGTTAAGTCTTTGAGGGTTGACAACTTTAGTGGTAGGGTACAAACTCAAAAAAAGAATAGGCGGAACCCAATTGTGAGACATGTCAGGGAATTGTAACTCTTGTAAGTAACAATGGGCTGTTATACCATAATCATCTTCGGCGGTGAGAGGTTTCCGACCATGTTAACGCAACGGATACAAATGATAATGCAAAACAACGACATAGTTCCGAAATAATTAGCAGAGTAGCATCTGTGGTATTTTGATCCTGAAAAGTTACGGAAAGCTTTGTAATACCAACTAGATTACGTAAGATAATGTTCCAAGTTTTCACCAGTCACGATATCGGCGATTGAAAAGGATAAAGTTCAACTGGCTGCAAAATCAATTTAGTCCCTACTTACGATATTCTGTTGTTGTTTTTTTACTTGTACGCAAAAATCGACTGTTAGACCATAATAATTTTCGGCGATGAGGGGCTTGTAACTTTTACTAGTTGGTGTACCTATTAATCCTATTCTTTGTTTCTGGCGTATTAAAATTGAAAACAATTTGATACTATGTCTATCACGTAAAGATGGACTTGTAAGTAGGAATCAGTTGCTAGAAGAGGTTCATAAGGTGCTAGAAACTAGTCCACATTGGTGCACATTTAATTTGATCTCTTTTTAAACCTGAGGGTAAGAAAATGAATCTCCATGGTACATCACTGTAACTTAGAATTAAGTCTTTGAGGGGTTGACAACTTTAGTGGTAGGGTAAACACTCAACAAGTCAGGGACTTGTAAGTAACAGTCGGCGATTACACCCTAATCATCTTCCGGGCTTCCGACTTTTCCTAGTATGTGTACCTATTTTTTTTCCGGTGTTTTTGATGGTAAAAAAAGTTTGGTTCATGTCGTCGTTCAAGAATCGGTTGCTAAGCATTGCCATTTTCACGAGATGCTAGAATGGCCTATGGTGATGGTCTTTCACTGTAACCTAGAATTTAGTGTTAACGCAACGGATACAAATGATAATACAAAACAACGATATACGTTACGCAATAATTAGTAGAGGTATTTTGGTATTTTGAACTATAAAGCTATGGATAGCTTTATAATGCCAACTAGGTTATATAAGATAATGTTCCAAGTTTCCACAAGTCACGATGTCTACGATTGAAAAGTAAAGTTCAACTGGCTGCAAAGTCAATTTAGTCCCTACTTCCGATATTCTGCTGTTTGTTTTTTCAACGCTGAGGGATAACCATGTCATTACAGATTGTGTCATCGGCTCAGAAAAATATTCTTCATGGATTGGAACATACCATTTTGAAAACCTCGATGGGTTGACAAATTCAGCATTTAGCCGTTAGCGAAGAAACAAAACCAAAGTGTTGCTCTCGCAACACTTCACGTTGCCCAGGCAACGTAGGTCTAGTTTGCTGCTGGTTTTCTTTTATTTAGCTTTTTTTTACCAACATCCGGGCTTGATCCTTTATGTTTTCAGTCTTGTTTTAATAATGAGTTTTACGCGTCAGCTCGTAGTGGTGTTTCCGATCGTAATTTAGTCCGCTGGTAGCGCTGGATGGAAAAAAATGCGATACAAAATCCCCTCCTAGTCATTCATGTTAGTGCCCAGGAAGGGTTAGTCGTAACAGTCTTATTTCTTACGTGGCCTTTGTGGCTTCCCGGTCTTCTGCCAGTAAATCAAAAGAATCTCACCGGCTTTGTATTTTGGTCAGTGTCAGATGAAGCTAAGCTGATTGTCAATTCGCCATTCTGCTTGATTCCGTGAAGGATATGATGCTGGTTCAAGTCCCTGAAAGAGAACATTTAAAGGGCCTATATTACTGATTCACGTTACTTCCCTAATCATTCCAACAATTCTAGTTTCTGATTTTTCGACCTTCCGGTTTCATTTTTACGCGCCCAGTCGGCACCAGAGCAAAATGACTGTAGAGTAACGCGAAGACCTATCCTTCCCATGCTTCAAAAATTAGCCTCCGTCGCTTTGTTCGCGTGCAGTGGCGGAGTAGATTCTAGCCATCGCTTATTAACGACTGGTCAGAGCAAAATAATTCTGCTCCGCGATTGGTTGAGTTTCAGTAGGGATGTTCGTATCCGCTAGTGGAGCTAGTGTTGCTGCGATTTGACTGTGTGTCACTTTTTCAAAGTTTGCGCGGTACTCTTGCTCTGGGTTGGGCCAAGTCTGGCTCTTTTTAAAGCAGGTCAGGCTTCCCTTGTTGAGGAGGAGCTCATTCAGTCATATACAAATCCTCAAATCATAGCACCCGTGCTCATACGTTGGGGCATGCCCTGACGTATGAGCATCAAGCCCAGAAATCGAGGATTTGTGCATGACTCGGCTCATTGGTCAGAAACACCGATTATGCATTTTTCTCCTCGCGCAGCACTAAAACAGCCGAGATGGATCCCTATTATTTTTTTTTAAACATAGCACAGTTTCAAAGGAGTCATGTATGTTAGAATATTGGAACAGAAACTGTGTCTACTGCGATTTGATCTTTAAAGTTTAACTGAATAGCCAACTTATTTACGATTCATTTAACTAAATCCACTGAATTACGTGGATTCTGCTAAGAGATTTTTTTTTATTTTACACTATCTGCTCTAGTAGTTCAGGTTCAGAATATCTACGGCCGTCCCCACAACAGCAAGTCCTGACACAAATCTGAGGATTAAAGGTCCTAAAAGATACGTGGATAAAATGCCGCCAGTGATATGTATCTTTGTATATTTTGTTACGTCACAAAAGATGCTGCGGCCTAGCCTTTAGCTAGAGCTTATGATGAGCTAGAATTAGCTAAACTGAGCTATGCCAACCTAAAATTCAGCTAAAACTTCAAGATATTGCGGTGTCGAACAGATTACGTCGGAATACCATACTGTCGTGACGTACAGCGTCTTACAACTTCCCTTGGCCAGCTCACCATTATTTGAAGCTAGAGTGATTAATGCTATTGCCGTATCAGTGAACTAAGCCAATTCCCATGTCTGACTCGCACGTCTCATCCCATGCACCCCTTCTTTTTTTCCTCAGCTCTTTTCCTTCTATCAGATTTGATTTACCAAGCCTGTCTTTTCGTATTCTACTAGCTGCAAGAAGACCGTTTGCCTCTTTTCGATGACTTCGGTGAGTGAACTCACTGAAGTTGTGCTCACTCACCACAGCTTCGGTGGGATAAACTCTCTATTTGTTCGACAAGCTTGGGGACCAGAGCATCTTCCACAGTTCCATTCCTACTCCAGCTTCTTTACGAGCTACCGATTTGGATTGTTTTTCCTTGGTAGACCTCAAAAGCCATGTACAATCTAGACGCCTCATAGGGGACAGGGTTCTACAAGCCACAAGGGCGAGGGTTTTATCGAATATATTCTCTCATCTTCCGTCTTCCTTTTGAAGAAAATGATCTACTCGTCAACTGTGATACTCAGTTCTTTCTCCAGCTCTAGGCATTTTGTCGAATTTGGACCGTTCGGAGTTTGTTTCGGTGTTCAGTTTCTGCTGCAACTCTCGTTCCACTTACTCCAAAAAAAGTTGCCACCCAACCGGAAAACCACTTTCTTTATCCGCTTCGCAGCCTTCTTCTGGGATCTAGTCATCTTTTAGGCCGCTATTCGACAAGTCAGAAGGGCCCGAGTCGTCACCCAAACTGAGAAAAACGTCAGCCAAGATTCTAAGCTTCTTGCAACCAGAAATATTTCCACGTTGAAGCCTTCTCCGGTTCGAGGACCCCACTTCTGGCTCATCTATATTTATCAGAAAGAAGTTGGCTTTTCCATAAATGTGAACATAAACTTCAGTTGGAAGAGATCGTAGATTAGAATATAGGCCCACCCGTCAGTGTCTCAAAAGTGCAACCATAGTCTGTAAGTACTAATGTCAGGAGTCTTCATAGAAGCCGCATTCTGTCATTTGACGTCAGCCTCAATTTTACCTGTCTGTCATGGGTCTGTCAATTGTCATGGTAGATGTTTCAAAATTCTCGCGGCAAACCTATTAGAGATTACGGTCCAGCTATAGTCCTCATGGGTATTCCTACAATCTATCATGAGGAACAAGCAAAAACAGAAAAATAAACCTCTGTACTCTTCCTGTATTTCTAATTAGAAATTATCCCCTTTTTTACCCCTACGAGGCCCGTTTCTTTCAAGCTCTGCCTACCCTTGAAGTTGTTATCCTATGAATGAACGATACCTGGATCAAACCGTAAGGGCCTCTAGTTTTCAAATCAGGTTTCTGATGTGGTGATTTCAGTGCCAGATGGCAGCTAAGTAATGGAAAGAGTGGACTGGCAAATGACGGCGATAGGGTCGAAAGGGTTTTAAGTGAATAAGTGATGGGGAACTAGATTCTCCTATCTCAGCCCTTTTCGGTTAAACTTTAACAGACCCGCACCCCCTCGAATCTTGTCGGACATTTTCTATTGACCTTGACCATAGGCTCGTCCAGACCAGGCGTGCTTTCATTGGCTGAAAATGGCGGCTACGATACGTCACGACGGCTTCCGACAGCTTGCGATTGCCAGTGAAGACCCTGCTTAATTGGAATTCAGAGATGTCGACCTTACAACAAAAGTAAAACCCCGCCCGAATAATTCTGATACGAAGGTGAACATACTCTTTAGACTTCGTGAAGTAGTTGCAGACCATACACTTGAGATGGAAATCATCTCGCTGCTGGTGATAAATCTGGTGGTCTTGCATGTCCTTGACCTGCATGCAGATGAAGGGGCATGATGAGCAAACAAGATGGTGTCGTTCTGGATGTACAACATAGCCTAATGGAAAAATAATCATTCAAGAATCGCCGTAATATTGATGCGTTGGGTTAAACAGACCTCAGTTTCATAAAAGCTGGTACAAACAAAAATAAGCTTTCGTCAGATGGAAGAGGACTTTGTTCTTATTTCGTTGGTTTTCTCAAGTCTACGAATTTTCGTCGTTGATACTCAAGTGAAATTCTACATGCTTAAGTGAACACGGCGCGCTTTTTCGCTTAAACTACGTATTGGCACCTGACAGGTTGCATGCGTAATCTAATATATCGGGAAATTAAAATTATAAAACGAAGGGAAATTTTGCTTCGGTATAGTAGTCGAGCGTATTGAAAGTCGAGCGTGCGATGCGATAAGCCTGCGCTGCATTTGAGGCAGATTCGAGGTGGCAAAGTATTTATATATAAAGTATTTATCTTTTGCTGTCATATTACCCTCTGTATTTATTGTTAAGCGTTCATTTACCTTTTTTATGGCACTTGCCTTTCGGCCAAGTGGCATATAGCGATCGCAATTTTTTGTCCGTCTATCGGTCGCTAGCTAGGACGATGAAACTTGGCAGGCATATCAGGGACCCCAAATGATTAAGTTGTAAACAGTCACTTTCCCGTTCCGAATATCGTGGGGGGAGTGGAGGGAGGGGGAATCCGGAATACTGAGGAAATTATAACTTTTAAACGGGTGACCGGATCTTAATGAAACTTGATATTAGGAAAGACCTCTTGCCCCAGACGACCCCGTTAAAATTCGGACCGGATCTGATAACTTTAGGGGGAGCTGGGGGGGGGGGGACTTGTGAAACGCTTGGGGTGGAGGGATCGGGATGAAACTTGGTGGGAAGAACAAGCGCAAGTCCTAGATATATCGTTGACATAATCGGACCGGATTCGGGCACTGTGGGTTGGGGGGGGGGGGGGATTTAGTACTTCCCGATGTACTAGGATGATGGAACTCAGCAGGAATATCAGGGATCCGAATAAACCGACTTCGTTTGAACGATCCAAACATCGTGGGGGGAGTGGAGGGATGGAAAATCCGGAATCTAGTGGCATTTAAAACTTCTGAACGGGCGATCGGATTTAAATGAAACTTGGCAAGTGGAAAAGAGCTGGTGTATCAGATGTTCCATATCAAGTCCGGACCGGATCCGATACTAGGGGGGGGGGAGTTGGAAGGGGGCACCGGAACTTCTGTGAAACGCTTAGCGTCGAGGGATTTGGATGGAATTTGGTGGGAAGCATAAGCTTTAGATACTTTCTTGACAGAACTAGATCGTATCGGGGCTCTTGGGGGCGAGTTCGAGGGGTTTTCCCGGAATTCCAGTGATCGCGAGTTGTGATACTTCTAGATGTGCTAAGGAGGACAAAACTTGGCAGGCATATTAGTGACCCGACCAAATAGACTTAAGGACCCGACATAATCCCATTGGAAGACATCCGTACCTGGAGCCGACAATTTTTCGGGGAATTGAGGGAGGGGGAATCTGGAAATTACTGACGTCCATAGGTTGCGAACAAATGGTTCGATTTAAGTGAAGCTTTATGAGTGATAAGAACTGATGATCTAGGTATACAAAGCATGTGTCCGAACCCATTCGGCCATGGTTGGGGGGGCGGGGGGCGGAAACTTTTGTGACATGCACTAACCGAACGGATTGGCCCAACGGGATGCAAGTTGGACAGTACCTATGAAGTCTAGATTTGTCAATTGGCGTCCGAACCGGTTCCGACCAAGGTAGAGGATGATGAAGTGGGAACCGCAAATTTGCAGATATGTTCCGATTCGGGTAAAAGTGGATGGACGGGAAGAGGAGATGTGAAGTTATGTGGCCAAGTTGTTTTCGGCCACAGTGGGGGAGACGTAGGGGGAGTCCCGGAAATGTTGTGGCTCGAATAGGGATTGAGCAAGTGGAGTGATTTGAATGAAACTTGGAGAGTAGAGAGATTGTGTGCCTTAGATGACATATTTTAGGGTCCAGATCGGATCCGAGCACAGTGGGGATGAGTACTGGAATTTCCGGAAAAATGCTCAGATTTACTTTCTCGTTTCTCGCACCACCTACTCGTGACAAGTGCCATACGATCTCGTAGCTCTTGTTTTCTGTATGTACTGTGCAAACTCCTTATTACTAGGCTGAATGTAGTAAAGTCATTCATTCAAAGCCATTCTTGACTTTGTCTCGGACGACGAGTGACTTTGCCGCCTGCCCGAGGTGCACTTTTGTCTTCAATCCACTACAAATACTGATTCTTACCTTTCTCATCATCTCGTGATACGGCACTTGCTCCTCCGTAGGCCTCCTCTTTAATCTCTGCTTTGACCTGCTTCATCGAAGGTATTCCCACCATGAAGGCATAGGTCTCTGCCAGGGTGGGTCCGTGCTCCTGGCGGACCAGTGGATTCCTCACTTGCTTCTTTTCTGGTTTAGCTTTGGAAATGATTTCGTGCGACATTTCCGGCGTTTCCTCGTCCGACACTTTGTTCTCAATGACTTGAATGTTGCCGTTGTGCTTAAGGCGACAGTGGCGCTAAATAATAGAGAAATAGTTAAAGAAGACGTAGAGTCTACTTCCCTAATTAATCTTACTCCTTAGATTTGGGATTTTGTTCTGTAATTGCATGCAGCCTAACAGCATGAGATTAATGTTGACGTTTGCCATGTTTGGTTATTTTTCTGACTTACTAAATTCAGAACCACTGTTACCCCCTATTCAATCTTTGCCGCGTCTCTGATCGAAGCCAAGGGATGCCAGTTATGTAGAATATTTGGATAGAAACCGTACGGTATCAACTATGACTTGCTCTTCACTCATCTGTGTGCGTTGCGGGGGGGGGGGGGGGCAGGTGGTCTTCCACGAGGGTACTAATTACCAAAGATGGCGATAGATGGGCGGCCTTCGGTGCCTTTTCCGCGGTTGGAGCCGATATAACTATAGCCTACTCATATTTTACGTATTAAGTTTCACGCTTATTCAGCCGTCAGTGAGTCTTGTGTTTTTTATTTATTTTGTCTTAGTTATCAACGGAAAGAGAAGTTGTCTGAGCGTTGGTTACTTGCAGACGAAAAATCGTAGAGCTTTAAAAAAAAAAGAATGCTGTTTTAACGTTATCAACCTGGAAAAGGCTGACATTATTTGAATCTTAGAATAAAAAAAAAAAAAAGGCTGTCAATGTTGTTTACTTGAAGGCGAAAAATCCTCCAACTTGTTGTTTACATGCAGACCCAAGAGATAAAGAGGGTTGGTGATGGGCTAGAGTAGCTTATCGCAGTAAAAATCAAATCAGTAACCCCTCGGAACAGAAATCATGCGGAGGCTCTTCCGTGCTTAGGAATCTAGATCACCTGTTGCGGTAAGGAGCAATTTGAGTAGAGACGCGTGAAGAATACTGATAAACTGAAAGTAAACAGTTGCTAACATTTTCCCTTCGTAAACACATTAAGAGTATTTCAGTTTGAACCAGTATAGAGATGAAACGAGACAAGAGTTGCATTTTTGCAGATACCGTCGTATCTGATACCACAGTCTAAAGTCGTTTTCGCAGTTACCGTGGTATCTGATATCACGGTCAAAAGCCGTTTTTGCAGTCGTCGTGGTATCTGGCCAGTCACCGTGGAAGCTGATATCCAGGTGCCACGGTCGGACCGTGGTAACTGGTCGCGGTATCTGAAAAACCCATCTCCCTTTCATCATCACTAATACAAGAGTCTAGTTTTAGTATGTCACTCTAGATGTCAGTGGATATCAGTTTATCTTGTTGAATGATTTCTAAAACCGCAATCCGCAATTGTCATTTTGGCAGAGCAACCGTATTATCAGATACCACGGTAACTGCAAAAACGACTAACTGCAGAACCAGCTACCGTGGTAACAGATACCATGATATCTGCAAAAACACAATTAATGACTGTTAGGGGCACCGTGACTAGATACATTGGTTTTAGGGAGTCAGTTTCACGTATTTGCTCTATCTTTCGAATTTCCGATAGGAGATGAGGATAGACAATCTGGTTTTGCACCGGATTTTCTGTACTTTCATCATCAAGTTGAAAAATATAAACTTTTCCGTATGGAATCGATGATACTGCCGAAAAGCCCCTCAGGAGTTCCAGTCCTTCTGTTCACAGCATAAAGAGAGGCACCTATGCTTTGGTTTGAATATTTGTAAGAGGTAGTTCGCCAGCAACCGAGCCATTCCTCTATGGAACAGTTTGTCTGACTCAACTGTGACCAGCGACACAATTGGACGGTTCAAAAAGCGACTCGACGAGGACTGGCTCGGGCAGCCGTGGAGAGGATTGGAGCACTTCAGAAGCAACAACCCATGTATGATCACCCTCATCAATCACAAGCTACTGGTCGGGACACTAGATCCTTATTGCTTAGAAGTCCAATTTAAGGTAATACTTCTGACTAGGGAGACAGGCACCACGGGTTAGCAGTATAAAAGACCCTATGTGATGCAGAATGGTCTTTGTAGAATAACAGTTATAAACCAAGGACGACAATGAGTATGCTATTTATAAGCTAATAAGAATGTGTGATTTCCGTACGCTAGATAGACTGGGTGCAAAAGTTTAAGGAACCCGACGCCACAGCACAACACTCCCTCGGTACCTGAATGACGTGTTTCCAGTTCGAAACTTGGTTGCAAACCCCGCAGCGGAACGCCGGGAGGTTTTTCCCAGTTAAGGGCTGTTTCGGAGTCAGAGCCCAAGTCAGGTCGCGTCCGACCAGATTGGCAGCTAAGGGCTCTCCCCCATAATGCTCCTTTCGTATATGCTGCAGCACAAGCTCTCTGGAGTTATTCCTGTAAAAGCCATGAATACAGATACCCACCACCAGATCAGTCACAACCAAAACTACACATACATTTATTTTGGAGGGATTCCAGCGTGTTAACTTTGATCGCCACTGCCTCGGCCGATTTTGACTAACTAGAGAATGGACCCAGCCAACAATATCCTTCACAGAAAAGTATGGGTGGAATCGAATTTGATCAGGTTAACCCCTAAGGTTTTTTTTTGTATCCTGTCTGATGAAGGGATAAGAAGGTGAGGTATGCTGTTGGCTACACTGTACAAAAAAGTCTTGCAGTATTTACTACTGGGATTAATCTTCTCTCTACTGAGAAAAGATCATCTCTAATTCGGATTAATCTTATCCCAGTAGAGATAAGATTAATCCCAGTAGCAAATATTGCAGTTTACTTTAATCCTTATTCGGATAAACTTTTTACAGTGTAGCCTTCATATAGCAAGACAGTTCACTAAATTGCAGTATTTGCTACTCGGATTATCTTATCTCTACGCAGATAAGATTAATACTAAATAGAGATAAGATGAATCCGAGTAGCAAATACTGTAGTTAACTTTAATCTTTATACTGAGAAACTTTTTACAGTGTAGGTTTACTCTAGACCCAATGGTTTCCCTCTGGAGATGCTACATCAAGCTAGTTTCGAATTTAAACACGCTGGAATGTCCCAAAACGAATACATACTAAACTTAAACATAAATAAAAAATTCGATACTAATTTTGCTGTAAGGGCATTTAATAGACCTCACTTTCGACGATCCGGTGCTAACGATATGGCCGAAATCACTAGCTTCCGAAAGAGCAAAAAGATCACTTCCGGATGAGGGGGGGGGGGGGCACTTTTGTTGTTAAAAGCTACAGTCCTTTCAGCAACCGTATGAGTATGAGACTATCCGATCCCGACACCAAGATAAAGTTGTTAGTAACGTCAAGGGCCCATAATAAGCTGTTCATAGCTTGGTTATTCACAAGGGTCTACAACTGCGTATATCTTTAACAGAGCGATTTCATTCTCCGTTTATTGAGTTTAATTTTGTCCGGTGCCTTGTAAAGCGCTGGAGGGCACCCGTTTTTGGTCAGATAGAAAAAAGATAGGCTACTTCAACAATGAAAGTCTATTCTGTTCTGTCTTGTCTTCATTAAGACTAAACTAGTTTTCTATCTACACTGTCAAAAGGTTTCTCAGAGTAAGGATTAAAGTTAACTGCAGTATTCGCTCCTGGGATTAATCTTATCGTTCCTGAGATAAGATTAATCCGAATTAGAGATAAGATTATCTTTTAAGAGACAAGATTAATCCCAGTAGCGAATACTGTAAGATTTTTTTTTACAATGTAAGTAGTTGCGCAGTGCCCCATTTACGTTGTTCATGCCTTCAGTGCTAGCGGAAACCAAGGAACTGATGGGGGTAGGGGAGATATTCGCCTGGAAATCACGCTAGTTGAAGGCACTTGTGAATTTAATATGAACAACAAACCATGAGCTTTTAGTAGCATGCAATACCGATACCAAGTTACTAAACCCAAAGTTCTGCAACTGTCCCTACCCTAACAACCGATTGCCAGTTGGATCCTTTTCCACAGACCCCGCAGAAAAACTTCTCAATGCGGGTATGGCGAGCCATGTGAGCGATTACCATACGCTTGTCCTTGTGTCTAAATGAAACTGAATATGTGAGGAACCTTAGGACGCTACATAATGCTAAGTTTAAGATTTCAGCTCCAACAATACTCCCTCCCATTCATATCTGGGACGAAATATTCGAGAGGGAAAACAGTTAGCGCAAGGCAATAATTGTAGGTATAATAATAATAATATAATAATGTATTTAATGGACACCTGAATGAAGAGTAAATTTTCTTTGAGCCCAAGCTGACTTTGAAACATTTATTCAAACAATGTTTACAACGGATACGTCAGCTACGATTCTTCATCAGCGATATTTCGGCCCTTCTTGGCAAGGATCCTCGTCAGGCTGTCAATTCTCTGGTTCAACGTCGGGGAAGGAAACAAACCTGTAATAAATAACTGAAGGGCCGAAATATCGCTGATGAAGAATCGTAGCTGACGTATCCGTTGTAAACATTGTCTGAATAAATGAATGAAGAGTACCAAGTATCATCCCTATCTGTATGACTTCCGTTAACATTGCCTGCAGAAAACCCAATCCAAATACGAAATAGTGTTTCCAAGCTATGATTTTTGCTCCATTTTGCGTCTGTCCTTATTTCAGTACCGAATAATTTTAGAAATGAACAAATGTCTCCAATCAACCCTTCTTCTGGAATATGTTTTAACCAGTTAAGCCCAAACGTATATCTAGGAGAAATTCCAATACGATTCGTCCAGCGCCGTACAAGATTTAAATGAATTGCGCTTTTCGTCTTGGAGTCTGCATGTGCAAACCTCCAGAAACGAACATCCCTATTTTGAAAACGTCACGCTCAGGAGAAGAATGCTCTCCGTCGCCATGTCTGTAAATGCATTCTCCATGGTGTGTTCAAGTATGGTTTCATTGTTCAGGTGTCCTTTAAAGCCTCAAGGCCATATACAAACAAGTAAATATAAAACTTCATCTCTTATCTGGTTTGTGCCTTGGACAGACGATCAAGGTCAGGAATTTCTGCCCGGATTTCAGAAACATCGTCAATTACAAAAGGAGAAGTCAACTTGATTATAAAAGTGTAGAAAATCCGGGCGGAAAAATGGACTGTCTATCCGTACCTTTATTTGAGGAATCTGAATGATACGGAGATAATCCGGCCTGGAAAACCTGATCGTCTGTTCGCCGCATTAGAACAAAATAACGATGCTTGTCCAGGTAAGTAAGTAAGTAATTTATTTACAACCCGCCATTTTGAAAAAGCGGAGTAAATGAAAGTGAGAGACATTTGTCCTCTGTTTTGAGGAGAGGCGGTGTCTACTTTTACATTTGTACATAGCATGCAAAGACAAAACCTTTCTGTTTCTGAAAGACACAGTAACTACGTTCCGATCCGATCTTCTTTTCAAAGATGAACCAAAAAGATAACCTAATTAGCAATGGGCGGCACGTTTTTTTCGCGACACCGAACGGGATTTTAACGAAACAAGAACTCTCATTTGCCCGTGTGTCATGTACGGAGCAGTGCGCATCCAGGAATATCAAGTTAATAAATTCCGTACTCCAATTTCGCTTCTGTCTGCAACTTAGGATGCAACTGATGACGCAGCAACTAGAGCAAAGCAGTTATCAAGGCACTCTCCTTGGCCGTTGTGGCACATCGAATGTCGAGATCTTCTACCGCTCGGTTTCTTTTTCCTAACTAGAGTGTGACTCATTGTAACTCCTAATTTTTTTCGGGACTGTGAAGACGAGGGGATGGGCTTATTAATTCGGCGGAAAAGGGGGGGGGGACTGTAACCAATCGGTAGGAATAATTATTATAAACACAACTCTGCCTTTTCTCTCTGAAGAGTCCTAAGCCACATCGGCATTATTCTTAAAATCAGACTCGCCTTTACTAGAACGGGTTAGTCAATCTCGTCCGCTCATTAATTATTCAGTAGGTCAAATTGCATTGAGTAACCCGCCCTTTCTTTAGACATTTGGCTAGATTTGTATTCATATACCAGCTGAATCACTGTTAAAGGACGCCTCGCACTATTTACTCTTCAACTTACAGTATTTTAAAATATTTGAATACTTTAAAACTATGATGTGCTTTCAACAAATAACCCACAGTTTTAAGCCTTTTCCGAGACCCACTGACTTGTAGCGAAAACAGGGAAACAATTTACATAACCGTTTTTTTTCTGATGGAAAAACTTCTCGCAGACAACCGTCGACAGTAAAAATTGAAGGAAGCAAAACACGGCAAGTGAGAAAATCAGCGTGGTTTTGTTAGAGGGGTTAGAATGTACAGTACGAAATTGGGGTATCCGGGTTTAGAAATATATGGAGTGATCAAGGAAGTAGTTTGCATTAGTATTGTGCAAACTACTAAGGTAAGAGAGGTCCTTTAAGTTTTGTCTAAGCTTGCCCAGTCGGGATGCTTCCGAATCGTGTCACTAAACGATTTTACGGTTGTAGCAATTCCGCCTTTGAACTAGCGACTTCGCTGGGGTGTGATCTGGTGCTTCCTACTTTAAATAAGTGTCTATCCCTATCCCGCAATGACCAGATATAGTCAAGGTTCTTCTCTAGTCTTACTATTCCATGATAACTTGTAGAAATGTCTACGTCAGGTCTAGGCGAAGAAAACTGGACATAGTCCCCGTTACCCCCCCCCCCCCCCCGAATTCAAAGTTATAGGAAATTAAAAAATCTTAAAAAAAAACTGTAGTTTGGATCGCGAGTTCAGTGTTTTTATGACACTTTGCAGACGGGAGGGGGGGGGGGGGGGGGGCGGGAGCAGGAACCCGTCTTCTACGATTCTTCACTATCTGACCGTTTTCACTATTTCGGTTTCGATTCCTTTCTTAAAAGGTCAGGTTCATTTATTCTTTTCACTAATTGTACACAGATAAATTATCAAATACTCCCGGCAGAGGGCAAAGCACCAGCGGCATGGGAGTGAGGTCAATGGTAGCGGTCAAGCAAGTAGCTGGTTTTTTTTTCGCTCCTAATCGAAAATATTCGCTACTTTTAGCGATATATTAAACAGTAAACGGCTGTCATAGCACCCTGAGCTTTTAAACGTCTTTTGACTCTTTTGCTATTTCTTGCTCGTCTGACCCCTGCTACCTGATTGCAGGAGCTTGGCATTTACTTTAATGACTTACGGCTCCTGTGCGAATATTTTCGTTCAAATATTTTGGCCCTCAAATGATTGCAGGTTCGTTTCTTCCATCTACAGCCTGAAGAGAACCCTTGCCAAGAGGGGCCGAAATATCGCTGATGAATATCCTAGCGGACTTTTCATTTTTATGTATGTTTTGCTCCTGCAAGGGTCCTCTTCAGGCTCACGGCGGAAAGCTAGGATAGCTATGTTCGTCTAGATTGATCCTTGTAAAAAGGGCCGATATATTGCTACACTGTAAAAAGTTTCTCCGAGTAAGGATTAAAGTTAACTTCAATATTTGCTACTGGGATTAATATTATCTCTACTGAGATAGGATGATTTTCAATTGGAGATAAGAATATCTTTTTAGAGACAAGATTAATCCCCGTAGCAAATATTGCAAGATTTTTGTTTTTACAGTGTAGCATAAAATCTCTTCCAGCATTTGTAAAAAAGACTGGTAATTACTTACTTGAACGGGCATCTTTTGCATTTCCAGACGGTTCTTCTTGCATCCATAAGAATTCCAGGGGGGTAAGCAGACGCTTGGCTACTCTTGGGTTCCACAGGTTCAGTCTTCTTTGAATCTTTTCCTTTGGGTACGGTGACCGTCCGTTGTTGCTGTTGCACAGGTTGAACGGGTATAAGGCTCTGAAGAAATGCACTGGCTGTGAAGCAAAGAAGTCCATTAAACACAATCGGAGCCAGTTTTTCGACACTATAGTATTTGCTGTAGCTTAGATGCGAGTTCTCTACCAATTTCTGGGGTTGTTACAGAACAAAAAAAGACGTATCAGATGTCTGGAGGTGGAAACAGAATTTTGAACTTTCTGGAACAGCCTGCTCTTTTCGAAATAGCTTCACGTTACCCAAGAACAGTGTCCATGTCAGGCCGCTAAGCTGTAGCGGCAACGGTGACTTTAACGAAATATAACGGGTTACAAAAGCTTTGCAGTTTGCTCAGTGTCAGACCAGAATAACACTAGGGAGCGGAACAAAATAACACTAAGGAGTAGCGCCAAGACCTGTGCTTCCCATTCTTTGCAAACGGGAGATATTCGTAGCGCCGCCCTTACGCTTGCATCATTTAAAGCGAGACAAACTTGCGGGTATAGAAATTTCTAGTAAAGCAAAGGTGCCGTCTGCACACACGAAGGAAACAATGGAGGCTGTATCCTTTTTTCACTGTTTTCGGAATATGAAGTTATCGGAGCCAGCGCTGGTGAGGTTGAGTTTCACTAGGGACGTTCTTTATCGCTAGTGGTGCTAGTATCGCTGCTTTTGGAGTGTGTCAATTTTGTCAAGTCTTGGCGAGACTCTCTAGTGTTATTTTGCTCTGCTAGAGAGTTGCGCCAAGACTTGAAAAAAGTGACTTACTCCAATAGTAGCGACACTTGCATCACTAGCGATAGAGAACGTCCCTGCTGAAACTCAATCAGTCGTCCACCAGCGCTGGCTCCGATAACTGCATATTCTGAACACAGCAAAAAAAAGATACAACCTCCCCAGTTTCCTCGATGTGGGCAGACCGCATCTTAGCTTTACTAGAAATTTCTAAACCAGCAAGTTTGTCTCGCTACAAATGCCGCAAGCGTAGTGGGCAGCGCTATGAGTATCGCCCGTTCGCGAAGCATGGAAAGCATAGGTCTTGGCACTGCTCCTAGTGTTATTTTGCTCTTAGAGGAGAGTCGCTTTCAGAACTTATCCTTTTCTGACTACTTTCCGGGATGGTAATGTTTTCCTCTTTTTTCTCCAGTAGAGAAAATATGCCGCTTGTAGAAGGATACGGCCGTTCAAGTCCTTTTGAAAGAAAACTCAAACCAAGTAGGAAATGTCGGTCAAAGAGGCTGTTCTCGCTGCTATGCTGGACTATTAAAAAGTTCAGAAACTTCGAAATGCACTGGCACAAGCTGAAGAAGGGCTGACCTGGGATCGTATTCTGAGTGGCATCAGTCATAATAATAATGCAATGCAAGAAATAGGACATGGGCCTCTACAAAGTGAATGCTACCACGACGGTATCAACTTCACAATAAGCTATTCTGACCGTCCGACTACCTCTTAAAGGACCCATCGCACTATTTACTGTTCAACTTACAGTATTCTAGAAAAAAAATTGAATACTTTAAAACTAGGCTGCGCTTTCAACAAATATAACCCACGGTTTTGGCTGTTTTAAGCCTTTTCCGAGACCCGTTGACTTGTGGCGAAAACAGGGAAACAATTTACACAACCGTTTTTCTGATGGAAAAACTTCTCGCAGGCGACCGTCCACAGCGTGATACACATCGAAGGTAGTAAAACACGGCAAGTGAGAAAATCAGCGTGGCTCTGTTTGCGGGGTTAGAATCTACCGTACGAAATGGGGTCTCCGCGTTCAGAAATAAATGGAGTGATTATGGAAGTAGGTTGCGTTAGTATTATAGGTAAGACAGGTCCTTTAACAGAAGACAATTCGGGTGAACGTAGCCTATTGTTTTTTTATCCCATCTTACGATGAAGTTTTTTTTCGTTTTTTTGCTTTTAACTTCTCGATCAGTTCGAAAATAAATTTGACGGCAATCATTAAATTGGGTGTCACAAGAGTCTAGGTTTAACTCACCCGACGCTGCAATTCCTCCTTTGACATGCTCCTTCAAAAACTGCGTACTTCCAGCGCCATCTCCCCGAATCAGCGACAAAGGCGACGGAGCACTTACTGGGACGGCAGACGACTTCGACGAGGCTTTCTCCGGCAGAGGACTCTCAGTTGGAGACGATGAAGGGGTCGAATCTTCATGTTTTCGTTTCTTACCAACAGATGGTGCTACCGCAGTGCTATCCTTTGCCCCAGCAGCAACTCGCATAGGAGTTAGGTACTTCTCATACTGGTCGTAGTTTCTTTCACCGGAGGAGTCAAGCAGGATTAAGCTCGCCGCCAAGTGGCATGGATCGCGTACTGCTTTAAGCCGGATGTGTTTAGTAATGTCCCATCGCCAGTTTGAGCGGTAACTGCACTCCGAACATTCGAACGGTTTGGTATTCGTGTGCCCAACCATGTGAACATGGAAGCGACTGGCAGTTGTTGCCCAGAACGAACATGTCGGGCACTTATATACCTTGCGGACTACAGTTGGCCCTTCAGGGTTTGAGTTGTAGACCATTCCAAGACCTGGCTCGGTCTCGAGTCCGACTAGCGCGCCATCTTCTTCGCAGTCGTCAGCGTCTAAATTACCTTCATCCTCGTGCTTGATTTCTTCCTTTGCTTGACTCGCCAATTGGACAGCACTGCATTTTTTTAAATGCAGAAGGAGATCGTTGCGAGATTTACATCGGTGCCGACAGAACTGACATCGACTGGAGGTTAGAGAAACGGGTCGGACCTCCAGCGGCTTGGCTGCCACGTCCGGCTTTGACTTGATCTGCGCCAGACGTTGCGCCAGCTGATCAAGGAAGGACATGACTTGAAGCTGGTGACCTTCCGGGGACTCCTCCCGACTTGACTCCGCCTGCTGTGGGAAGATGTGACTAATCGGAATGAGGTTCGGAATAGGACGAACTTTCTTCCTTGGTGGCTCTTCCTGATTCCCCTGAATTTCCTCAACGGTGGTTGGAATAAGAGGTACGGTGGGCGAACCGCTCTTAGAATTTGTATCTTCCGAATTGTATTCGAACTCTGAGTCGTCAAAAAACCTCTGTCGTCGTTTTGGTGGGCCCGGGGTTTCGGAGTGGTGGTTCTGGATATGGACAGTCAGGCTTTGTCTGATATGGGCAGTGAAGTTGCACTGGTTACACTGGAACATTCCACCACCCATGTGGTTTTTAAGATGTCTGTCCAAATTCCATTTGTAAGGGGTATTGAAATCACAGAGATCGCACTTGATGGTGGGCATAGAGTGATACTTCACATGTTTCGTGTAGCGGGCTTTCACGTGCGTGACGTAGTGGCATCTAGTGCACCTACAAAGAACAAGTTTAACTTTTCCTGTGTATACTGTTTCAATTTTGCAGATTAATCCGAGTCCGGAACTTTGAAGTATCTGGAATTTGGTGGAGTCACAAGTTTGACACATGACACAAGGTGGCGTTCATAAGAAACTCCAGAAAATCTATATTACGAGCATTTGTGTCAAATTTTTTGGAACAGAGGAACAAAACACTTGAACTGATTTTATCCGTTGTTTCTTGCAGAAAGATAACACTAGTTTGACAATATCTAACACAAGAATGAACATCTTGTGTTAAATGTTGTAAAAATGGGCAGAAATCTATGTTATGACCGTTTAGTCTTACGTTTACTTTTGGGAAACGTAACACTTACATAGATTTTATCCGTTACATAATGTAACAGAAGTCACAAGGATACTTTCTTGTGTTACCGAACTTCTGACAGTGTAGTTAGAGTTCTGGGGGAAGGGGGATACATCTTTTCAGTATCGAATCAGTCAAAACTTCCAGTTCAAGTTTTTAATGTGTGACACTAAACTACAAATACACTAAACAAGCACTGTGGAGAATAAAAATTTGTAAATTCAATGCTTGTTGATACGTACTACGTACCCTATAAATCTCTATAAATCTAGAAAAATATTACTTAACCAATTAATCTATGCCAAAATTGCGACAACTCTGAAGTTTGTTGGAATGTGGAACATATTCAGTGTCTTCCTTTCCCAAAGGAAGAAGCAGACATAGCAGAACATCTAGGCTATCCAGGTTCCAGGCCTTTCCAAAGAATCATTAAGTTCCATAAAAGACCCAAAGAACTATTGGCTTTGACCAGCGCTGGTTACTTTTTTCAGGTCTTGGCGCTACTCCAGGGCAAGATAACACACTAGGGAGTAGACGTATACTTTCCGCGCTTTGTAAACTGGTGATACTCGTAGTGCCGCCCACTACGATTGCAGCATTTAAAGCGAGACAAACTTTTGGGCTTAGAAATTTCTAGTAAAGCTAAGATGCGGTCTGCAAACATCGAAGAAACAGGGGAAGTTGTATCTTTTGTTTTGTGTGTTGAGAATATGCAGGATAAATACCAGGATTGGAAAAAAGAAAAGAAGAAAGCTTCTTTCTATGCTTTCGGAGGCTCTAAGTTTCCTCATTTGTCAAATTTGGAAATAAATTACTTTTCTTTTTTGCACAGTCAGAGAACATAACTTGAGTAATTAAAGAAAGAAAAGAAGAAAGCTTCTTTCTATGCTCTCAGACGCCATAAGTTTCTCGTAAAATACAATAATGTCGTAAGAAATATAGAACGTGTCCGAAAGCTCCGGAACGATCGAAAATGCTGAATTAATTCAGCAGTTTATGCAGCATTTCGCTTTCGGACTTAAATTTTCGCTCAGTTATTGCAGCATTAATTCAGCATAAAATTCATCGACAAATTCAGCAAGAATGCTAAATTTTCATGAAGAAACTGAGGAGTAAGGCGATTCTCTCAGTGTTTTCGGCGGCAAACGTAACAAATTCAAAAAGACAACTGACAATTCGGCAAAAATACCAAATTTAAGACAACTGGCGATCATGGCCAACGAAGAAAGGAAAGATAAGAAGGTTGGATATCAGTAGCTCATCCATTTTGTCAGCTTTATAGAGCTAATTCTTTTTTCTTCTTCTTCTTCCTGACTTAAATTTTGGTATTCTAGAAGTGTCAGAGAAGAAAAAAAGGTAACAGCTTTCGGACAAAAACAAAAAGAAAATGCAGCATTTACAGCACCAAAAAGCTTTTGGACACGTTCATAATACGACGCCTCATTGCCTACGATATCTCCGAGGGGTTGCTCACTCGCTGGGTACCACAGAACACCCTTCCACCGGTTGGGCACCACTGGACACCGCTAGACACCACTGGGTACCGCTGGGCACCGGCACAACTGGGCACCGGCACCACCGGGCACCACTGTACAACCATTTTGGGAGTGAGCAACCCCTCGGATATCTCTAGAATCGCAGCATTATTTTCACAAACAGTTCAGTATCAAATGTCAAAACACAGACACAGATAAGCTTGTTTGGGGAAAGCCTGCCCAATAAAGAATTAACATCTTGCCAATTTTTTGTTTTTTATTCACATTTGCTCACTCAAGCCTAAATTATTCCCGAAGTTTCGGCGAAAGCCATCCGCACAATCAAGGATATGTGGAAATTCTTTCCTAAATATTCTAAAAGTTATTTTTCCACGCACCTCTAATCCCTCTTATGAGTCCGACACAATTTCTGTGACCATCCAAGAGGGCTGCACTCATGACCACGCACGCAAGAATCCTGGCGACCTATCACGATTGTTCAAACAAATAAGAATGGGGACTACATCTGATGGCGTAAATTTGCTCTAGATTTATTAATTAGCATTCATAAGTGAAGTCAAGATGATCAAGCCAAGACGGTAATAGGATTAAATAGAAAAGGAACATCAGCTAACTTTCAGAAGAGAAACAACAAGAAGTAAGAAATCTCAGATCCTAATTAGAAAAGCTTTTTGTACCAACTTATTATTATTTGTTGATTATTTTGCTAAATGGGCTACTTTGAAGAATCTACTCTAACTCCACAACCTGAATAACAGGTTGGTCTGAGACAGAGCGGGCGAATTGGTCGGGCTCGAAAAAAAGATAGAAGTAGAAAGAGAGGAAGGACTATCGAAGTCGGTATACACAAAATCCTTATTTTTCCCTTGATTTACTCCCTCTCCTAATGCTTGCGACTTGAAGAGTATTTCAGGTCTCTCTCAGGGGATAAACAGCAAATTTCACCAGCTTGCCTTGAAATGCAAGCTCAGTAAGTCATGTCAGGCATACTCTTGCCCTATGTGTGGTTTACAAAATGCGGGTATTATTTTCGGGATCCCAAAACGTAAGTGGAGGGATACCTATGACATCGCAAAAGTTGTCCGTCCGTCTGTAAGCACGATAACTCTCGAAGGGAATGAATATTTTGATGAAACTTGGTATGAGGATTGTTTGGGTCAAGGGTAAGGTTGAGTTCGTAGATGGGCTCTGTAGCCCTATATTTGGGGGTGGGGGAGGGGGTTCAATTTAAGGGACAAACAAAATATTTTTAAACAGCTAATTTGATAGTCGATTATGGGGTAAGAAGACATGGCGAGCACGATGGTGACAATCATTTTCTCGCCAGACAAGTAGTTCGTCCGGAATCTGGCAAAAACCGGAAAGTTTGTTAAAAGTAAAAGTTTCATTTGAAGTTGATTAAATGTTGAGTGGTGGGTTATGAAGACGAGAGAGGACAAATTGACAAATTAATTAATAAATTTTTTGTTTATTTTAGTGAAGGTTTGGTTCGAATATGATAGTAAATGTGTACTGGTTGCGTTTTTCAAGCGCGTATGTGCTTTGTGTGTAACCGGTCGTCAAGCCGGAATGATTTTTTTTTAGTAAAGTTGTTGAATCCAGAAAAATCCAGAATCCAGTTTGATTTAGGGGTAACAAGACATGCTGAGCACGATGGTGAAAACCATTTTCTTGCTGGACCAGTAGTTCGTCCGGAATCCGGCAAAAACCGGAAAGTTGGTTAAAAGTAAAAGTTTCATTTGAAGTTGATTAAATGTTTGATTTAGGGGTAAGAAGACATGCTGAGCATGATGGTGAAGATCATTTTGTCGCCGGACAAGCAGTTCGTCCGGAATCCGGCCAAAACCGGAAAGTTGGTTAAAAGTAACATTTTGATTTGAAGTTGATTAAATGTTTGATTTATGGGTAAGAAGACATGCTGAACCCGATGGTGAAAGCCATTTTCTCGCCGGACAACTAGTTCGCCTGTAATCCGGCCAAAACCGGAAAATGTGTTAAAATTAAAAGCTTTATCTGAAGTTGATTAGATGATATATTTAGGGGTAGAAGAGACGCTGAGTCTGTATATAATGATCATTTTTTACCCGGACATATAATTAGTCCGGAATCCGGTGGAACCAGCATTTTTTTTAAGTAAAAATTTTATTTAAAGTTGATTAGATTTCTTTATAGGGATAAGGAGATACGCCGGCTCCGTTTCTGAATTTTTCTTTTTTTGCTGGACTAGTAGTTCGCTCGGAATTCGGGCGAAACCGCAAATTTGTCAGTAGTAAAGCAGGAAGTTTCGGTCAATATTGTCAAAATAGATATGGCTTATAGTGGTATAGATAGGTAGATAGAATATCTGAACTCGGTTTTCTCTGATGATTAGCCTGGCGAAGACAAGACCGAATTGTCTGGATCAAATCTTAGATTTTTGGGATCCCATCGACACCTTTGGTCTTGTTCTTTTTAAGGATCACTGCGTGGAGGTGCAAGATGTGAGAAGGGACGTATCTGAACGAGAAACGATGGAAGAGGAAGATTTGGGAAGAAATATGTGTAATCAAAATTTTGGTGAACTTCGTCGGTTCACGAAGCTTCTCAAGTAGACTACGAAGCACCGGGAGCATTTGGGGGTAAAGAGTGGAGATACCGTGGTTTGCTTTTGGTGGTCGTCATGATTATTACTTATAATCAGGTGATGGTTGCTTTAACTGTGACTCTTGTCTCCTTAGGTTGGCCGTTGCGCATCGTAGTTTCTATAACGGTTATATTATGATTTGTTTTTGGAGTGAACGTTGTCTTTTTTGTTCATTTGTTTTTCTTCTTTTATTTGTTACAATGGCCGCACCCACGTTTTACGTGTAATAAGGGGAAATAAGACATTTAGTAGTTCATATGTAAATAAGTAGCCTAATTCAAATGTGTAAGTAAAGAGTACTAAAGTCTATATGTTATGTGTCTTTATTTCTCATACTCAGTTTGTGACTTTTGTCTTAGAATTGGACAATTAATTTCATTCAGATAAGAGAAGCCTAGCCTTTGGCAGCATTAACTGCCGCCTAGTTACTTATTCAACATAGGCTGCCTACCTGTAGAATCTCTTCTTCAGATCACTTGTCCCTTCCTGTTTATCCTCCTCGGATCTGGGACTGCTAAAGCAACCAGACTCCAACTCAGGTGATTGTTGACTGCTGTTGTTACCGCTAATTAATCGCGTCTTCTCCGGAAAACCTCTAGGTACGCCGGCGGTAGTATTCTTATCGTGGAACTCCGCAGACTCCAAGCCCCACACAATCGAATCTAAGAAAAAGGTATTGCTATAAAAAGGCGTAAAAGAAAATTTTCGGAATAAAAAGTAAAATGTGAGAGAGAAAAAGAAAACTATGAACAAGAAGGAAAATCTGACCGGCAAAAAAACTGAATGAAAAAATATGGTCTTTAAGTTTTGAAAATTAGCCGCAGTAACTGGATACTTACGCAATTTATGCTCCGACGGATAGTTCAAAACAGATCATTCGGAATCGAATAGCTCTATCGGGTCCATGAAAGATAACCTGGTCATCCATGGCTGATCAATCAATTAATCTTGCGTAAGTTTAAAAGTCAAAAGATCATATTCTAAATGTTTGCTTGTTATCGTTTTTAACAGAATCAAACATCAACAAAAAGCGGGACAACCAATGCCAAGCGGCCGAAGGGCGAACGGTCTTTAACAAAAAAAGATCCGAGCGGAGCCTTCTTAGTCCAGATTTATTACACGGTTGACATTTGTTTGAGACGTCTGTACATCATGCATACTGTACATTTCGTCATGTGAAATCTTATTTTGTCGAACAGATCTTTTCCGTGTACCCAATATGCTCGTGTTAATTTTACTCTTCCCTTAAAGGACTCGTTTTGCTTATTCAGCCTTTCGTATCACCCCTCCTCTCTTATGCGATTAGAAGATTATAAAATCCCCGCCTTTCACAATTGTTTCGTTTTACGCCTACGACTTTATAGTGCTTTTTCGGCCGAGCCGAGTTTTGACTGTCACGCAATGCAAACTTCGCCGAAAGCTAAGGTCCGTCAATAACACTTTCACAAACTAGGACATGAGACGCTTCAAAGTATTATTTTCATTTTGGAAGACCATTCGGTCTACTTTCAGTTTTGGACCTGTTTTGTTTAGCACGCGGTTTTCCCACTTTTAACCAAGGCGCGTACAGTTTTCAAACATTTTGCGTCCAGCCGCCGCGTTGGAGAGAGGAAAGGCTGGATAGAGTGGACAAGAACTAACAAGAAAATCGATAATTTCTCATGGAAAGTAATGGTATTTTTGAAAACGATATTTCTGAGCCATTTTATCGTACAAAGATCATTTCTAGTAAGAGGTGTGCTTAACGAACTGCAAACAAAAAATCGCGTGTGGATACACACAAATATTAGTATTCCGACTTCTTGGGTGATAATTGGTCATCTGAGAAGGCGAGAAAGAAGAGTACTTATCCTTTTCAAAAACATGTTATAACGGAAACAAAAATAAATTATCCGCTACTCCAATTCACCTCCGATCAAAAACAAAGAAAAGAAGGTATAAGGAACAACAAGAGCTACGAGCTCATATAGCACTTGTTACGAGTAGGGTTCGTGAGAAACGAGAAAATAAATCTAGCATTTTCCCGGGATTTCCGATACCCCTCCCCACCGTGCTCGGTTCCATCCAGACCCTAAGGCATACGATCTTTCTACTTTCCAAGTTTCATTCAAATCACCTCACTCGTTTAACACTTCTAGGACTATCCTCCCCCCCCCCCCCCCCACTGTGGCCGAATACGACTCGGGTACATAAACTTCGCATCTCCAACTTCTCCTCTTCCCGTCCATCAAGTTTAACTCGAATCGGAGCATATCTGCAAATTTTCAGTTCCCACTTCATCCTCCCTCTACCTTGGTCAGATCCGGTTCGGACGCCAAATGACAAATCTAGGCCGCATAAACTTGTCACTGTCCAACTTGCATCCCATTCTGCCCATCCGTTTGGTTTGTGTGCATGTCAGAATGTTTCTGGACACAAAGTTTTCCCCCTCTCCCAACCGTTGCCGCCTGGAGTTCGTACACATGCTTTGCATATCTAGGTCATCAGTTCTTATCACCCGTAAAGTTGCACTTGAATCGAACCATTCTACCGCAACCTACGGAAGTCAGTAATTTCCGGATTCCCCTCCCTCAACTCCCCGAAAAATGGTCGGATGCAGGAACGGAAGTCTTCCTAGGGCATTGTGTCGGGTCCTTAAGTCTATTTTGCCGGGTTACTAGTATGCCTGCCAAGTCTTATGGTCCTTAGCCCATCTGGAAGTATCCTATCTCGCGATCACCGGAATTCAGGGAAACCCCTCCAACTTCCCCAAAGAGCCCCAGTATGATCAGGTTCTGTCAAGAACTTACCTAATGCTTATGCTTGTTCTTCCCACCAAATTCCATCCCGATCCCTCGTCACTAACCGTTTCAAAAGAATCCCGGTGCCACATCCAACTCCCCCCAAATATCAGATCCGGTCCGGACTTTACATGAAACATCTGAGACGATAGCTCTTTCCACTTGCCAAGTTTCTTTCAACTCCGATCGACTGTTCGAAAGTTATAAATGCTACCATATTCCGGATTCCCCATCCCTTCAGTCCCCCCACGATGTTTGGATCGTGCAAACGACTATTCTCAAGTCTGTCAATTCGGGTCCCTCATATTCCTGACGAGTTTCATCATCCTATTACATCAGGAAGTACCAAACTCGCTGGGTCACCAGAATCCCTCCGCCCCCCAGCCCCCCCCCCCCACAGTGCTCGAATCGGATCCGGTCCGGTTATGTCAAGATGAATCTGTGCTTGTTCCGGTCCCCCCTCCAACTCCGCCCAAAGTCACCGGATCCGGTTCATATTTGAAGTGGGTCGTCTGAAACACGAGGTCTTTTCAAATATCAAGTTTCATTAAGATCCAATCACCCGTTTAAACGTTATAAATACCTCAATATTCCGGATTCCCCCTTCCTCCGCTCCCCCCATGATGCTCGGATCGGAGAAGTGACTATTTCCAACTTAATCTTTTGGGGTCCCTGATATGCCTGCCAAGTTTCAGCGTCCTAGCTTATGTAGAAGTGCCCAAACTAGCAAAACCCGGACAGACCGACGGACGGACAAAAATTGCGATCGCTATATGGCACTTGGCCGAAGGGGAAGTGTCATAAGAACTGGTGAGGCATGACAGATGATAAATATGGAAATGAAAGCAGACGAAATGAAACGGAACAATGCGGGTGAAGGGACACAGGTGATAAACGAAAGCGGATAAACCTCAAACAAGAAGGAAAAGAAAGGAAAAGTAATGAAAGGATAAATAAAGAAATGGTAGCAGAGGAATCCTACAACCAAGAAAGAAAAGAGGGTAAACTGATCAACGACTAGCGAAGACAGAAAATAAATAACTAATTGAAAGAGCATGATGCAACCACAGAAGCCACTGCGATCAAAACGGTAATACCAGTGATGTGGAACCACGGTCATAAATTATTTTTTACCTGTCTAATTTGCTCAGAGTCTCAACTGTTATCAGTACTATGGAACTAACGCCGTCAAATTTTCTTAACCGCGTTTTTCTTATCTCGTTATTTCTAGCAGGTATTTACCACAAGAAGGACAACACTGCTGACATGGTGTTACCGAGATAATGTCAAAAGTAGAGCGACGAAGATAAAAGCACTCGATCAAGGACAGTACTGTTCATACGACACGTAGAATTCTTAGGTAGAAAATGGAGTAAGTCGTGAATCCCCTGCTTTCGGTTTTTGTAATGATTCATATTTTTATTTCATACAGCGGTCGTCGAAACAAAAGAGGTTTTGAGGGTCCTTGCAATAGAGGGAGACACATAATGGGGTTAGATTGACTCCATATCTTGCGGGCGACACTAGTTCAGCTTTTTCTAATTAGGTCACTCCCACATAAGCTAGGAAGACGAAACTTGACATGCATTTCAAGGACGGAACCAACGTTCTAGAGAACTTTCCTCCCCCGGGTACGTTCATCCATGGGTAAGTAGGGAGAATCCGGGATCATGTAACCCAACCCAAATGGCCGTTCAGCAGTGCATAATTTCAGTTCTGCTTGAGGGAGGGTCCCGAACCTCTACAACCGAATTCTTTTTTCTTCTTCTTCTTCCTAACTTAAATTTTGGTATTCTAGAAGTGCCAGAGAAGAAAAAAAGGTAACAGCTTTCGGACAAAAAAGAAAAAGAAAATGCAGCATAATGCAGCATTTACAGCACCAAAAAGCTTTCGGACACGTTCTTTAGCATCTTCTGCAGAAGAAAGCTACGAAGTTGGTTTATCAGTATTTGACTGATTGATTAACCGGCTTAACTTAAGCAGACTAAGCAAGGGAGAGGGGGCACCAAGTTATACAGATGATACATGCCGAACTCTCCAGGCCTGGTCAAATTTGGAGCAGATTGTGTGTTGTCCCAGGATGAGCCATCTATGTCTCCCTTGCATCCCGTCGTCCGTGCGTCTGCCCGAGAGGAATACTGGCAATCGGCTGTTGACGTACCCTGCCGATTTGTCAGGACAATTTTTATACAGTTTTATCCCAGTGTTTTCATCAACCATTTCTTGTAGTGTATTAGTTGATCTGCTGTCGTTTTAATGTAATTTGTAAAATTTCATATGTAGACCTCTTCTAGCTTTAAGCTATTTGTCATTGAAGTTGTGGGATTGATTGATAGTCGGATGGTTTAGAATCGGAGTGGAGACACCAGCGCCATCTCCCACCATTACCTTCCTTTCTTCCTTTCTAGGGCTAGCCGTGATCAGTGTTTGGGCGGTCGTTGGTCAAAGGGAATCGCGTTATAGGTATATTTTTTATTTTTTGGGGTTTAGTGGAAAAATTGCCACAATAGCAAAAGCTAAATAATAGGTAACAAAAAGAAACTAAATAAACACACGTTAATAGCTAACAACATCTAAGTCATTTACAATCAACAACGAAACTTAAAACATGATATAGAAACAAATAAAGGGACCGAACAGGCACAAATGAACAACAAACGTGAAATTTTCTTGGTTAAATATTCAGTCAGCCCAAGCCGACTGCGAATCATATTTGATAGTGCAAAACGGATACGTCAGCTGAATTTTATTTGAGCTATATTTCGGCCCTTCTTGGAAAAAACAACGTGTGTGTGGTTTCCCACAAGTTCGTTCTTCCAACTTGAGCGGCTTTGAGCCTGAAGTGGAACCTTGCCAAGAAGGGCCGAAATATAGCTCAAATAAAATTCAGCTGACGTATCCGTTTTGCACTATCAAATATTTTTTTGGTTGTTAAAATCTGATAAATAAAATGCTGTGTGGGTCAAACATAATATAAACAAAGAAGAAGGGAGTGAGGAAACCCTCACCCAGCCCTTTCTAGGTGAATCCCGACGTGCTTCAGTCCTAGCACCATCCATTTCTCCGCGAATCAAAGCCAATTCCCCTCCTATGCTAGCCTCGATTGTCGGAGAAAAAGAGGCTGACGCGACTATTTTTTCCTGGAAATCATATTCTTTTCCTGGCATGAAAAGAAGATGCTTCTTGACAGTATCCTCGAGATTATCGCTTGGCAGACATTTGGTGAAACTTCGTCAGTGACCAATCATTAATTCCTGGTGCGTGTTGGGCAACAACATCGCTCCTGATTACTGTCTCAACTCATGCTCCTCGCTATTCTCATTTAGGAGGTACGGGAAATAATCGAAGGTCATAGCACAGCGTTTCAAAGGTAAGGAGGCGCATAATAACTAGGACATGGAACAATCTGGGAATTAAATCGGTATCTGGTCGTGTAGGATACGGTATCGCTACGTGTTCAGCGAGAAATGGAGGCTGAGAGGAGAACGTCGTATGCTGATATTTTAACACTTATTATACTGAATCTACGCATTATTACCTATCTTTGGGTGCATATTGGTTAACTTTTTTGTGCGTATTATTTAGCTTTTACTATTGATTGATAATGATTGATGTTTATTACATTAAAAGCCCAAGGGCCATGGGAATACAAAGAAAAGGAAACACAGTAACAGACTTATTCTAACTACCACTAAAACTGCAAAAAAATATCTCTATGAATCATTGACAGCTTGAGGAATCTACCAACTTTCTTATAGTAGCCTAACACTCACTCTTAGACATTTGCTCTATCTATTCCTGATCACACTCATTTTCTGCAAACATTTTACTTGTCAAATCATTCAATTCATAAATTCACACATAAGATGTCGCACACACTCATTCATATCTCCACACACCGGGCAGAAGTAAGGACCAGTTCTCCCAACCGGCCTACCCGTGTACCTCCTCCTATCTCCCAGCGGAACTAGCTCTATCGGAAATTCCACCTCTGAATTTCCTGGTCCCTAAGTATACTTTTTACTTCTATAGCTACTGTCCCTACCTCAACTCATGAGCAATACCCTCATTCCACCTATCACCGACCCCACACTCATCTAAAATTTTCTTAAACTGATTGCGGCAATCTCCCCTTATATCTTCAAAACTTTAATATTCTACTGTACTCTTTTGTTTTTATTTCTTCTTTATACCTTTAGATTTCAAGGGGGGGGGCACTCCCCCAACATAGGCCAATGACGGTACAGACTAACGATTTAAAGTATTGCAGTATGCGACTTCAATTAAGATATTAAAGTTACTAATAGTAATACACCAATCTGCTCTGTTTCCCTGGTCAATTTTAGGTATTTCCTCGCTTCATGCATTCATATAGTAAAGCACTAGACTGATTTTTACGCTTGCCGTGTTAGTCATTTTTCGGGACGCATCAGACTCCGGATTATCAGCGAGCCGTCACAATTATAACACTACTCCGATAATTTTCCTGATCGTTCCGACTCTTCTTATTCCAGAGACTTTGAAATTCGTGCGGTATTTTATGCACCGTAAACGCGTTTGCCGTGCTTGTCCCTTTCCAATGACGAGCCAGAGACCCACTTACCAGCGAGCTTACTTACTCATTGGTAGGGAAGATCCTTTATGCAAATCTGTCAGTGTTATAAAGGAGTTAATTCAGAAACATTCCCGCATATGCAATGCCTCGATTGTCGAGTCCTCGAGTCTCGATTGTACAGTGCTGTGTTATTACAAGGATTTATATTACTTGCTTTGAGAAGCAGAGAGAAAGAGGAACGTGAGTTGAGCCATAGGCTGAGTAGGATAGGACATTCCTTCCCTCATATTGTTTATTGGTGAGAGAGTGGAGAATAAGGTCAGGCCCGCCGGTCTTAAGACAATTTTGTTACGCACTTCACCAGGTCCCAATGACCCTCTTCAAGACCTAGCCTAACCTCCACCCTCAAAACCCCATCACTGGTGACAGCTTGAACCCTCTTCAAGACCTAGCCTAACCTCCACCCTCAAAACCCCATCAACCCCATCCCTCGATTACCCACTTTCAAGAAGCCAGTACAAACCAGGACTTGATACGACTATGGCACGATCTAGTTGCGCGATTGGGAAGTGCATGGCTAGGAGCTCGCTAAGCAAATTCCCAACTTCCGTCCAAAGTCGTTGCCAGCTGAACTTTTTCGGCGTACAGCTGGTCCTAAGAAATCTTGTAATCGTTAATGGAGTTAGTCAATACTATTTGAGATGAAAGCTCGTTTCAACAGCGTTTTCCACCCTTCTAACAATAGTAACTATTAGTTACTATTCCAAAATTCCGTTCCAACCTGACGAAAAGTTACTACGCACAACGTTCCAACCTTCTCGAAATAGTAACTAATAGCAACTATTTGCTTACAATGCTCGGGAGCGTAGTAAGCGTGGTAACTCCGCATCTCTGTAACGTAATTGGTCGGATTCACCCGTGGCATGATATTCTGCTGGAAAATAGAAAAATCGTGCCAGCCTTTCGTGACCTCATGCGTAGTAACTACGGTAAGTAGGGCGGAACACGCTCTTAGGAGTCCGGACAAATGGAATGCAATTGCCTAGTGGCATTTGGTACTATTATTTCTTTAGTTTTTTAATGCATTTATGTAGGCGCAATCGGCTGAGTATTTAAAAATGTTTGAGCTGATAAAGAATGTTAAAATCAGATTTTCAGTTTTCCAAAAAATGTTGGTTAGTCGGTAAGTTAGTCATTAATTTTGTGTCATGACAAATCAGCATTAAATGGTAGTATGCGTTAAAGCAATATCTCATCCCCGCCGTCATCTAGGGCCTGAGAGATGCTTTGAGATACACTGAGATACATTGGGATATATCGAGATACACTGGGATGCTTTCGCCGGGTGTATGAAGATACATTTGGTGAACAACCATGCTTCCGGGTCAGGCTCTCGGTCTTATACCGTATTTGCGCGTTTAGTTACAAAAAACAAGGGGCTGCTCAATCGAGTTTGCCCGTGGATTTGGTGCTAGCCACGACCGAACGGACATCTAATTCACTATTAACGTTACAGTCATCGTGCATGGTCGTGGAAACCTGGAAAGCGTCTGATGTACACCCGATTTCCCAGTGTGAGTAATCACTGGCACGAAAATTGCCAGAGTTACGAAATTACGTGGCAACAAAGCGGGGTCTACTAGTCCTTGATTATGAGCGTATTCTACCCTACCCTAGTTACTACTACATGACGTCACGAGCTCTGGCTGTTTGCCGTCAATGCTGGAACGATTCTTTTTATTTTCCAGCAGAATACCATGCCACGGGAGGATCCGGCCAATAATGTTGTAGAGATTCGTAGTTACGACGCTTACTACGCTCCCGAGCATGGTAAGCAAATAATTATTATTAGTTACTATTTCGACAAGGTTGGAACGGTCAGCGTAGTAACTTTTTACGAGATTGGAACACAAATATTAACTAATAGTTACTATTGTTAGAAGGGTGGAAAACGCTCTATGGCACAACTTACCTTGTTCTAGCGAATCCGAAGGGCTACCTTCAAGCGATTTAGACGCATGGAACTCGGGAAGCAGGTTGTGAACAATCCGATTGTGGCGCTGTAGCTTCTGGGCATGACGAGAGGCGTAGAGACACAATCTGCATTCGTAAATGCTCAGCTTCTGTCCATGCTCGTCTCTGAAAAACCAAACAGTTCACCAAATTTACAGACTCGCACTTCAAGCTTAGTTTTCGCCATTTTTCTTCAACATACGACGTGCCATCTATGTCTTATGCCGATTAAGGTAGTAAGTCTTAGCAAGTGCCACCGATTAGGAGCGCTTAGGTCGGCGTCGGCATGCGAAAGTTTCTTTTTATCCGTACGAAAAGCCTTCGATTCAGAACAGCCTCCCGCCTGTTTTTATCGAGGAGACCACTGGTCAGAAATTCTTCAAAACCAAGGTGGGGCCGAACAAGGCTAGAAACTTTGAACAAGAGCTAAGAGCTCATATGGCACTTGATACGAGTAGGTGATACACGAAAGAAGATGAGAACGTCACAAAATACCCTGCCATCCAAAAATCCGATTCGGACCCATAAAAAGGATATCTAGTTTTACTCAAGTCTGAGCATGACAGCATCTTCTCGGATCATCTAGGGCAAATGAGTATTCTACCTTCCAAGTTTCAACCCAGTAGATCCACTCGTTTGGTCCCTAGACGTGCCCCAGGATTTCCGCTACCCCCTCCAACTCCCCTTACCGTGGCCGAATCTGATTCGGACTCCTGAATGGATTATCTGAAGTATTTTCTCTTACCGCCTATGAAGTTTCATTCAAATCCGTGCGTTTTTGGAAACTTTCAGTAACTCTCCCCTCTCCCCCACCGAGGTCGGATCCAGTTCGAACCCTAAAATATGTCCTCTATGGCATGTGGTCTCTCTACACTCCAAGTTTCATTCCAATCGCTTCACTTGTTTGACCCCTATGCGAGCCACATCATTTCCGGGACTCCCCTTCCAACTACCCTTGCTGTGGCTGAATACGACTCAGACCCATAAAAGTCGCATATCTGACATGTCCTATTCCCGTTCATTAAGTTTGGCTGGAATCGGAGCCTATCTGCAAATTTGGGATTCCAGCTTCACCCCCCCCCCCCCCTTACACCCATCCGGATTCGATCCAGACGCCAAATAGCAAATCAAGGCCGAATAAATTCGGTACTGTCCAACTCGCATCCCTTTCTGTCCATCCGGTTGGTTTTGTGGATGTTACCCCCCCCCCCCTCCAAATCTTTCAACCGTGGTCGCATGTGGTTCAGACACATGTTTTGCTTGTCTATAGGTGATCAGTTCTCATTACTCATAAAGTTTCACTTGAATCGGACCACCTGTTCGCAGCTTACGGAAGCCACTGGTTTCAGGATTCCCCTTCCCTCAACTCCCCAAAGATGGTCGGATCCAGGCAAACGAGTATTCCTAGGGCATTAAGTCTGGTCCATACGCCTGCAAAGTTTCATCGGTCCTTAGAATATCTGGAACTACCCTACCTGGCGACCACCGGAATTTCGGAAAACAGACTCCAACTCCCCCATAGAGCCCGGATTCGATCTGATTTTGTCAGTTACGTATCTAGGGTGGGAAGAAAAGCCACCTAATTCCATCCCAATACCTCGACTCTAAGCGTTTCACGAGATCTCCGGTGCCCCACTCCAATTCTTCCCCCCAAACAGTATCGGACCCGATCAGGACTTGACGTGGAACATCTGAGACGATAGCTCTTTCCACTTATAACCCGTTCAAAAGTTATGCATGCCACATCCGGGCTCCCCATCCCTTCACTCCCCCCGTGATGGTGGATCGAGCAAACGACTATTCGTAAGTCAGGGGGTTTGGGTCCCTGATACTCCTCCCAAGTTTCATCGTCCTAGCACATCAGGAAGTACCAAACTTGCGGGATCCCCCCAACTCCCCCTAAGTGCCCGAATCTGGTCTGGTTATGTAAAACTATTTATTTAGGACATGGGCTTGTTCTTCCCACCAAGTTTCATCCCGATTCCTCCACTCTAAGCGTTTCCCAAGATTTCCCGCTCCCAAAGTCACCGGATCCTGTCCGGATTTTAGATGGTTCGTCTGAGACAGGAAATTTCAAGTTTCATTAAGATCCAATCGTTCAAAAGTTATAAATACCTCAAGATTCCGGATTCCCCCTCCCTCCACTCCCCCTAAGATGCTCGGATCGGGGAATTGACTATTTCCAACTTATTCATTTGGGGTCCCTGATATGCCTGCCAAGTTTCATCGTCCTAGCTTATGTGGAAGTACCCGAACTAGCAAAACCTGGAAAGACCGACAGACAGAGCGACAGACCGACGGACGGACAGAAATTGGGATCGCTATATGGCACTTGGCCGAAGGGCAAGTGCCTTAAAAATCCACAGAGTTTCACAAAGTGTCATGAGTGTTAAAATACTGGAACAGAACTGCATCTACTACGATTTTAGTTATAGTTTCGGAAAGGTTAACAGAACTAAAAATATTTCGCCCCTGAGCTGCTCTTCGGCTAACATGTCAGACATAATCGAATCGAAACGTTTACACTAGGTTCACACAGATCAATTCGCAGCGATGAACGAGATTTTTGAATCGCAGCGACAGAAGATTTTTATCGCTTGGATGTTCACACTAAATTTTCGTCGGCAACAGAATTTAACGCGAAAATTTGAAAAAAAAATCCCTTTTCTCGATTTTCATACAAAATGGGGTAGAGCTGAACAGCAATAATAAATTTTCTAAAAGTGAATCATCAAAAGGGTCGTGCATGTTGCTGTTGCGTGCACAAAATCGTACTGTCGCCCGATTAAACTTGAATTTTCACAACATTGAAAATCGCCTGACGAAGCAACAGAAATCGCCAATTTTGGTGTGAACCTCGGGTTACTGACAAACCAACTTCGTAGCTTTCTTCAGCAGAAGATGCTATAAATTATGCTGGTAATTTTCATAAATGAAATAAAATATATTACACGAACTGTTGCTAAACATCTCCGTAAACAAGACCAAAGGTTTCGATGGGATCCCAAAAATTCAATATCTGATCCAGACAACTGGGTCTTGTCTTAGCCAGATCCAGTCATCGCCAGACTCCTTGAACGTTTTTACAATTAAAATTCAGAAACAGATTAAGGCCAAATAGTTAATCATCTGAGAAAAACTTCCTGCCACTACCGCCAATTTCCCGATTTCGGCCAAACTCCAGAACTAATTGTCCGGCGAAAAAAAGAAAGCTAAAAAATGAACTCAGGGTATCTTCTTTCCTCACTAATGAACATCTAATCAACTTCAAAGATAAATTTAACTTATAACAACTTTTCCGACTCCAGCCGGATTCCGGTCGAACTATATGTCTGAGTAAAATATGATTGTCACACACGGATTCAGCATCTCTTCTTACCCCTAAATCGGTTGTCTAATCAACTAGAAATAAAACTTTCACTTCTACCAATTTTCCGGTTTTGGCCGGATTCCCGGCGAACTACATGTCAGGATAGAAAATTGTTTTCACATAAGTGTTCAGCATGTCTTCTTGGCCTAAATCGAACATCTAATCAACTTCAACTTCAACTTTTAATTTTAACAAACTTTCCGGTTTGGGCCGGATTCCGGGCAAACTACTTATCCGTCGAGAAAATGGTTTTCACCACCGTGTTCAGCGTGTCTTCCTACCCCTAAATCGAACATCTAATCAACTTAAAATAAAACTTTTACTTTTAACAAACTTTCCGGTTTGGGCCGGATTCTGGGCGAACTACTTGTCCGTCGAGAAAATAGTTTTCACCATCGTCTTCAGCATGTGTCCCTACCCCTAAATCGAACATCTAATCAACTTAAAATAAAACTTTTACTTTTAACAAACTTTCCGGTTTTGGCCGGATTATGGGCGAACTACATATTCGATGACAAAATGGTTTTCCCCATCGTGTTCAGCTGTCTTCTCACCCCATAATCGACTATCACATTAGCTGTTTCAAAATATTTTGTTTGCCCCTTAATTTGAAACCCCTCCCCCACCCCTAAATGTAGGGCTACAAAGCCCATCTACGAACTTGACTGGTCCGACTACCCAACGAATCCTCACACAAAGTTTCATCAAAATATCTCATTCTCTTCAAGAGTTATCGTGCTTACAGACGGACGGACAGACGGACAACTTTTCGATGTCATAGGTATCCCTCCACTTACGTTTTGAGATCCCAAAAAGGGCACAAACGAGTTCATGAACCTCGAGGTTCGTCCTTTGGCAGGCACTCAATTTATTTTGACGGCTTGTCCTGCTGTTGTAATGAAATGAAAACGGATTCTCTTTGAATACTTGTGAACACAGTGTTTGTCACTGATGACGGGTCACCCACTCCCGGCACCTGATGTACACCTTTCCTGGCACCGACCGTGACCAGCGGTGCTGGTCATAAATTAGGCAATTTCCGCTTCTAAACATGACGATTTTAATGTTTTAACAAGGGGCAACTTTTGCTGGCACCGGACACTTGCTGTACACTAAAATCGAGAGTGGACAACCCCTCGGTCGCCGATCTCAAAACAGACGACTGGCAAATAAGTAAGTAAGTAATATATTTGTAACCCGCCATTTCGAAAAAGCGGAGTAAATGAAAGAAAATAAATAAACACACAAAGACAGAAAAAAGACACTAATTTTCAATCTTCGGCCAGAAAGCAGTGGAGAAGGTCGTGCGCTGGTTGGGCTCGGTTGTCAATGATTTTTTTTTATAGCGACGAAGAAACGTCCAAAAGGATAACACTTGCATCTTGAATTTTGAACTTCTCCGTCAGTGTAATGGCAAATAATAATGTATGGCAATTTTATAAATTATAAACAAATGACATAAACGCAGGACCACAGGTTCAAAAATATCAACATAAATTTTTAAAAGATTATGGAAAAGGCCACTACAGGAATAAAATAATAAAAAACAAAATAGTAGGAATTCCAGCATGCCCTTCATATCAGCTTTCATTAGACAGACAGATTTTTTTTAATCAGAGCAAAATTGACCTACTTCCCACACAACTTCTAGTTTTTAATGTGGCTCAGACCCCAAAATCTCAAGCTTAAAACTCAACCTAGATGACGCACCCTTCAACTAAACAAATAATAGGGTAGGTCCAGGGTAGGTCAATATGAATGGCGCCGGAGTCAAACATTTTTAAATCCGCCTTTTTCTGGAAAAACAACTATTTCCCACACAAATTCTGCTTTTGACCTGGTTCAGATCCCAAGACGTATCTTCTAAGGTACGTACTCGAGACAAATTAGATCGTGCGCAAAGTACACATACTTCCCGTTCAAATTCTACTTTTAATGTTACCCAGACCCGAAAATCTCCAGCTTCAAACCCCTGCGCACGCTTCGACTGAATAGAAAATATGCTACTACGAAAGGCGCCGAAGGCTATATTGTTTAATCCGCCTTTTTCTGGCAAAGTTTAACTACTTCCAGCATTAAACTAGCTTTAAACGTGGCTCAAGTCTCAGGCCTAAAACCTCATCTTAACGACGCACCCTCCCACTATGAGCGTGTTCCATCCTACTTACCGTAGTTACTACGCATGACGTCACGAATTCTGGCTTTTTGCCTTCAAGGCTGGAACAATTTTTCTATTTTCTAGCAGGATCTCACGCCAGGGGCGAATCCGACCAATCACGTTACAGAGATGCGTAGTAACTACGCTTACTACGCTCCCGTGCATGGTAAGCAACTAGTAACTATTAGTTACTATTCCGACAAGGTTGGAACGGTCAGCGTAGTAACTTTTCGTAGGGATGGAACGGAAATAGTAACTAATAGTAACTATTGTTTGAAGGGTGGAACACGCTCTATGTAGCTACGTAGCGAATACTCTGTATGACTAAGTCCAAAACACGCCTGTGATCCTCATAAAGAAGGAGTAAGCGTCTCCGTAATGACTCAAACTCAACGACTCAAATCCTGTGTCAAGCAATCACGGCGATCTTTGGGAGCAAGTGTGACACAACTTCTGCCGTTCTTCCGCTAGGTATCCGGAGGCCGGACATTTTGCATCGGCAAGGAGAGATACTCATCAAGAGTATAGGCTACTATGACAGACGCCACACTCACAGGTGAAATTTTTAAGTAAGGGGAAGTAAAGGCTGCCTATGATATTTTATATCTGTCGGTGGCACCGATAACTCCCAAACCGAGTGGGATATTTTGACGGAGGTATGTGGCAGTTTTTCCACCCGGCTCCTTCCGAAAAAGGTAGCGGCCTACCAGAATAAACAAGACCAAAGGTTTCAATGGGATCCCAAAATTTTAATATTTGCTCCCGACAATTCGGTCTGGTAGATATTCGGTCTTCAACAGACTTTTAAACATTTTTACTTTTAACATTTACAAACAGGGTAAGGCCAATGGTAATAATCGGAGAAGACCAAGTTCGTATTTGACAGTGCAAACCGGATACGCCAGCTGAATTTCAACAAGTTCAGATACATTCAGATATCCGTTTTGCGCTGTCAAATATTCAAATATGGATTCAGCATATGGTTTACCCTATAGCCTGCGTCGTATATCCTTCCTTCCTTACTTCTGCCCAACTTCCGGTTTCGGCCAGAATCCGGACAAACTACTTGTCTGGCAAAAAACTAAAGCTCAGAAACGAATTCAGCATATTTTTTTTCAGCAAACTTTTACTTCTAAAAAATGTTCCGGTTTCAGCCGGATTCCAAGCGATGTATACATCCGGTGAGACAATGATTGTCATATGCGAATTCAGCATGTCTTCTTACCCGCAAATCGAACATATTATCAAATTTAAATACAACTTTTACTTTTAACAAATTCTCCGGTTTTCGCCGGATTCCGGTCGAACTAACTGTCCGGCGAGAAAACAAATTTAGTATTTGGACTCAGCACGTCTCCTTGCCCCTAAACCGAACTTCTAATCAACTTAATATTAAACTTTTACTTTTCACAAATTTTCCGGTTTCCGCCGGATTCCGGGTGAACTATTTGTCCAGCGAGAAAGTAAATTTCATACTCGAAGTCAGCATGTATCCTTACCCCTAAATCAATAGCTTTCGAAAAATATATTAAAAAAATATATCTTAAAAATATTTAAGATATCCTGCAATTATCAGGCCCATCAGTGCTTATAAGGTCGGTTTATGTTAAAAGTCCTAATCCGCAAGACATTAAAAAAAAAAAAAAATCCCACCCGTTTTATGTTAAAATAAGAAGACTTTTTGTAGAAAGCCAGATAGGCTGTTGTTGAAACTTTTCGCCGCAGTCAACAATTTTTGAAACCAGCACATATTCTGCTAAAATACGAGGTTTTGGTAGAAAACCAGCTGTGTTCAAATTTTGCGCAACAGGGTGAAAACTGCATTTATGTCACTCAGACAAGCTCGAAACATACGACTGTCATTCTATAACAAGCTAAAAACTTACGACTGTCTCTTAGATACGACTAGAAAATAGCTTCTTAAACAAGACAGGAAACCGGTTATTTGCAGGCAAAATTCACGATTTGGTGTCATTCCGGCACCATCAATCATACGGGCCGTCGTTGACGAACCCCGAGCACACAACTGTAAATTTGACAAGCTCAAAACATACGATTCTTCGTAGTCATGCGGCTAGAAAATTTCACTTGCAGGCAAAAACCGCGTTTGGTAAACTGCCTTTATGTTGTTCTGGGAAGCTCAAACATACGACAGTCATACAGACAGGCTCAAAATATACGACTGAGAATACAATCTCTCAACCATGGGGGCGGAGTCATCAGGCTCCCCCCCCCCCCTTCGATCCGCCCCTGGGCTTAAACTGCGCTGTTTTGCTTGGCCTACATTCGACTGTACCCCATATTTCCCGATTAGCGAAACTTTGCCTTCCAATACAGTGTCTCTAGCCCCTTTGCTGATCGCCTGCCATCATTCTCCAAGTTCCAGCACGCCAGAATCCCTAAAGTCCTTCCATGAGCTTAACCACTCACCTGTGAATAATTACCAGTGGCATATTTCTAAGTTTTTTGCCAACTTGCAAACATTTTACTTTTGCAAACACTTTGAATGTCTTCTTTCATTTTTATTTTCTTTCCTGCATGAAATGGGGCGATATGTAGCACAAGGATGTTTGATGCCTGAAATCTTTCCTCGCCTTGACAATGGGCTACATTAGAAAATCTTTGTATGAAGCAAAAGCTGAGCGCTGGGCTAGGATAGCAAGTCCCGGTTTGGATGCGGACTTTAAAGAGGCGGTGATGATTGTTACCTGTTGTTACTCATTTTACCAAAAGACTGAGACTACTTACTTCAGGTGATACAAAAATGTCCTGGGGTTTTGGGTGAACAGGGAACACTGCGAACACTGGTAGTTTCGCCGAATTTTCGTGCCTGGAAGACAGGGCTCTTCTTCTTCTTCTTCTTCGCTGGCGTTATGTTTCTGCGTTGCGTTGCTGTTGCAGTCTTCGTACGCCTCGGTGGCAAAATAGCTGGGCTGTTCCTTCGCATCCATGCTATCCTAGTATCCGGAAGCTAGGCCTGGAAAGGAATTAGGCTTTCAGAAATTCTTCTCGTGTCCCGTTTGAACTGGGGGCTAGAAAGGAAGGTAATGGAGGGAGTTGGGGGGGGGGTCACATACTTCTTTCGGATGTTAAACCATCTATCTACTTAGGCCTATAAGAGCGAGCCTAGGAATAACCTGAAGAGGATATTTCCATAGAAGGGCCGAAATTTCGCCCCAACAGAATCTGAATCGACTAATCTGTTTTACTTATCTGAGTCCTACGCTAGCCTATACTTGTGCAAGAGCCATTGCCAAGAAGGTCCGAGACGAGGGTCGAAAAAAGTCGAAACAAAATCTCAGTTGAGTATCCCTTAAGTGTCACCGGACCTATAAATAACTCTCGGTAAAACTTTCAGGAATAGGCGTAGGCTAACCAGCTAAGTTTCACAGCAGCGTGGCTTAATCTCCAAAGCGAAACATAGTATTCCTGAAAATTTGCAGCGGGTCCTTCAAGTATCCTAGATTTTTGGCTTCCTCGTCGGCTTCTTTAATTTTAGATAAACCGAGAGCTCGAAGAACAAAAACTAATGAAGGACATAATTATATTATTGCAGCAAAGGAACACCTAAGGGTGAAACACCAAAAGAAAGGAACACCAAAAGGAACAACTAAGGGCTTGCTCATGCAGACGATTAATAAATAAATATGTAACAACAAAAACTAAGTAGTTCACAACTTTCGAATCTACCAACCTAATACCAAAAACACTAGTTTTGCTTACTCACAAAAACAAAACAAAAAAAAGAAAAGGCTTGGTTGGACCCTGCCGAGTTCTCGGTCCCGTTGCTTCTGGCATAATGAAACATTCTGCGGATAATTTTGTCAATCTTTTCTTAAGAAAGTCGTCGCGTCGCTCTTTCAAGCGAAGGCTAACGACTTGCGCACTTCATTCCTACGGCTATTTTGCCTAAGGCTAGCAAAGCTTCTATTACCTTGTCCTCCCTACCATCCTCACACAAGCCAGACCAGAACTCGCAGTACACTCTTATGCTTCAAACAAGTACCACTTTTTCACCGTCAAACCGAATACTTTTTTTTCCACACCAACTGTATCCTGACTGTATCCGATTATTATATCACTGAAACAAAAGTCGGGACAGAAGTTACAGAGCTGACCTGACAAATTCAACTGAAGCAATCCAAGCAAAGCACCATTCTACAAGACGAAACAAAGTTTGACTTTTCTCGCGATGAGTCACTGGTGTTCCGGAGAGGGGTGTGAGACTTGCACACCATGGAGGAAACTCGCATAATTCAGTCTAACATGGTAGAGCCCTCGCAAAATTGATTGGTAACTCACTGAAACCTGTGATAGAAACTTTGTGTGTCATGGACTGGGAGGGAGGGGAGATGAATTCTTGGAATTCGCTCTAAATAGAATATTTATTAACAGCCGTTTGCTTCCATTCCCTTATTAACAGCCCAGAAAAGAACGACAAAACAGACCGATAGTATTTTCTGAAAGAACATTCACTTAGCTATGATTATAACCTTTTGGAAGTAATGGACGATAGCTCTAAGAAATTAATTTTCAGAATATGTATTTCTCTTATAAATGCTATTAACATATCCTCGACCATGTATTTTCGATAGCTTTTTTCTTTTAAAGAAAATCTAATATTAGCGGATACATATTTCTTGTTTTCCTTTGTAATATGTACTATTGTTGTATGATGTATATGGCCCCTGGGCTTTTAAATACAGTTATTATTATTAGTTGCAGCACAAATTCCTTGTAGCAGTCAAAATCTGTGTTGAAGTAAGACGTTTCACAAATTCACACCTTATCTCGAAGGGTCGTATTTTCGTGGTTTTAACAAGAGCACCTGTGGTTGAAGAAGTCGCTAGATAGATAGTAGAAATGTATGCGGTTTCCTCCTCCGGTTGTACCTCGTCTGAAAAATGAAATGCCACCAGGAGTTGGAAGCGATAAAGTAGTTTAATGTAATGGGATTTTAGAATTTAATATGAGTTGCGTTTTGCAGATACCATGGTATCTGTTACCACGGTAACTGGATCTGCGATTAGTCGTTTTTGCAGTTACCCTGGTATTTGATATCTGATATACGGTTGCTCTTCAAAAACGACAATTGCAGAAATTGCATTTTTCGAAGTCATCCCAAAAGAACAAGAGCTACGAGCTCATATGGCACTTGTTACGAGTAGGCACGGCTCGGTTATGTCAATGATATATCTAGTGTTTGCTAGGTGTCTTCCCACCAAGTTTCATCTCGATCCCTCCACTCATAGCGTTTTCCAATATTTCCGGTTCTCCCTACAGCTCCCCCCAAAAGTCACCGGATCCGGTCCGGATTTTAAGTGGGTCGTCTGAGGCATGAGGTCTTTCCAAATATCAAGTTTCATCGAGATCCGGTCACCCGTTCAAAAGTTATAAATACCTCAAGATTCCGGATTCCCCCTCCCTCCACTCCCCCGACGGTGTCCGAATCGGCTCGGTCATGTCAATGATGTATCTAGTGTTTGCTAGGTGTCTTCCCACCAAGTTTCATCTCGATCCCTCCACTCATAGCGTTTCCCAAGATTTCCGATTGCCCCCTCCAGCTCTCCCCAAAAGTCACCGGATCCGGTCCGGATTTTAAGTGGGTCGTCTGAGGCATGAGGCCTTTCCAAATATCAAGTTCCATCGAGATCCGATCACCCGTTCAAAAGTTATAAATACCTCAAGATTCCGGATTCCTCTCCCTCCACTCCCCCCACAGTGCCCGAACTGGCTCGGTTATGTCAATGATGTATCTAGTGTTTGCTAGGTGTCTTCCCACCAAGTTTCATCTCGATCCCTCCACTCACAGCGTTTCCCAAGATTTCCGGTTCCCCCTCCAGCTCCCACCAAAAGTCACCGGATCCGGTCCGAATTTTAAGTGGGTCGTCTGAGGCATGAGGTCGTTCCAAATATCAAGTTTCATCGAGATCCGGTCACCCGTTCAAAAGTTATAAATACCTCAAGATTCCGGATTCCCCCTCCCTCCACTCCCCCGACAGTGTCCGAATCGGCTCGGTCATGTCAATGATGTATCTAGTGTTTGCCAGGTGTCTTCCCACCAAGTTTCATCTCGACCCCTCCACTCATAGCGTTTCCCAAGATTTCCGGTTGCCTCCTCCAGCTCCCCCCAAAAGTCACCGGATCCGGTCCGGATTTTAAGTGGGTCGTCTGAGGCATGAGGTCTTTCCAAATATCAAGTTCCATCGAGATCCGATCACCCGTTCAAAAGTTATAAATGCCTCAAGATTCCGGATTCCCCCTCCCTCCACTCCTCCCACAGTGCTCGAATCGGCTCGGTCATGTCAATGATGTATCTAGTGTTTGCTAGGTGTCTTCCCACCAAGTTTCGTCTCGATCCCTCCACTCATAGCGTTTCCCAAGATTTCCGGTTGCCCCCTCCAGCTCCCCCCAAAAGTCACCGGATCCGGTCCGGATTTTAAGTGGTTCGTCTGAGGCATGAGGTCTTTCCAAATATCAAGTTCCATCGAGATCCGATCACCCGTTCAAAAGTTATAAATACCTCAAGATTCCGGATTCCCCCTCCCTCCACTCCCCCCACAGTGCCCGAATCGGCTCGGTCATGTCAATGATGTATCTAGTGTTTGCTAGGTGTCTTCCCACCAAGTTTCGTCTCGATCCCTCCACTCATAGCGTTTCCCAAGATTTCCGGTTGCCCCCCCAGCTCCCCCCAAAAGTCACCGGATCCGGTCCGGATTTTAAGTGGTTCGTCTGAGGCATGAGGTCGTTCCAAATATCAAGTTTCATCGAGATCCGATCACCCGTTCAAAAGTTAAAAATACCTCAAGATTTCGGATTCCCCCTCCCTCCACTCCCCCCACGGTGCTCGGATCGGGGAAGTGACTATTTCCAACTTAATCATTTGGGGTCCCTGACACGCCTGCCAAGTTTTATCGTCCTAGCTTATGTGGAAGTGCCCGAACTAGCAAAACCTGGACAGACCGACAGACCGACGGACGGACAGAAATTCCGATCGCTATATGGCACTTGGCCGAAGGGCAAGTGCCATAAAACTGATATTCAGTAACAGCACTAAGTGTGGAACTTCTTTCCCACCAGTTGACAAAAACTGATGAAAGTGAGGCGACTTTTCCATATAGTACGATCAGTTACCACGGTCGGGCTGTGGTATCTGAATATCAGATACCACGATAACTGGCCAGATACCACGATAACTGCAAAAACGCCTTTTGACCGTGGTATCAGATACCGCGATAACTGCAAAAACGACTTTAGACCGTGATATCAGATACCATGGTATCTGCGAAAACGCAACTATGGTCTCGACTATGGTTTTCCTAAATAACGGCTCTGCCTTCCGCCCTGAAGGGGGTAAGAGCATCTCCGTGGTTTAGAGAATAAGAGAAAAATTCACATTGGTAGAAAGCCAACACAAAATTTCTACGAAAACGTAAACACCAATGGAAACCAATTCTCTTGCAATATTTTAGATTAATTATTGTATTCTAGTGTATTTGTGTCTTGGTTTGCGTAAAAACAAATTAAATTTCGTCCTTTTTTACGTCTTCTTGTTACGTGTTCTTTCACAAGTTTTTATATTGATATATAGATACAATATAGGTGAATTATTTTTCGGGGCGACGAGGGAAGCAAACTATAAAAGAGAATCCGCACCAAAGATATCCCCATAGTATGGTCTTCTGGGATCCCAAAACGTAAGTGGAGGGATACCTATGGCATCACGAAAGTTTTCTGTCTATCCGTCCGTCCGTCTGTCTGTGAGAACGATAACTCTCGAAGGGACTGAGATATTTTTATGAAACTTGGTGTGAGGATCCTTTAGGTCAATGGCAAGGCCGAGTTCATAAATGGCCGGAATCCGGCGGAAACCGGAAAGTTTGTTAAAAGTAAAAGTTGTGTTTGAAGTTGATTAGATATTGGATATAGGGGTAAGAAGATATGCTGAATTGGTTTTTTCGCCGGACAAGTAATTCCGGAATTCCGCCGAAACCGGAAAAGTGGCAGAAGTAAGGCAGGAGGTTTCGATTTGTTTCGTCAAAATAGATATGACTTATAGGGGTAAGCACACATGCTGAATCCATATCTGAACTTGGGTTTTTCATATGATTAGCTATTTGGCCTTAATCTGTTCTAAATTTTAATAGCAAACTGTTCAAGGAGTCTGGCGAAGACTGGATCTGGCGAAGACAAGACCCAATTGTCGGGATCAAATGTTAGATTTTTGGGATCCCATCGAAACCTTTAGTCTTGTTTTTAGTCCGATTGCAAGTCTGCAACTCCGCCAAAGCCGGCAAACCTGGTTATGCAAGGAGGAGGGCTCGGTGATAGGCTTTCTACCAGCCTCCGTGAAATGCTCCCCTCAACTGAATCGTCGACATAGTTTCGGATGTAATTTCCACACGTCCCTCCACCGTAATAAGAAGACATCAATGCAGCCGCTCAGCTCAATGACGAACAGTGCTTCCACTTCTCCTGATTTATCAGGAGATCTACATTTTTTTAGGTCCCCTACTGATTTATTTTTGTGTCTTCTGATGTACTAATTTTCTCCTGATTTTTCTGAACGGCTATATACTCTTAATTATTCTTTTGTTTAGCATGAATCTGTGGTGGAAATAGCTAAATTCGGCAGGAAAAGGCTAACTTAACAAAAATCTCGCCTGCGGCGCTCACTTTATGCAGACTTTATGTGATCATAGGTAGTATTAACTAGACTACAGTAGCTGCTGCTATGAAAGAATCTAGCAATGCTCAAGTTGCGTTTCTAGGATCCGGTAAATTTTTTTAGAGATTTGGTAAAATTTGGCTCTGAACCCCCCCCTCCCCCCAACGAAAATGCACTCGCGACGCCCTTGCATGCTACACCTGTACTTTGAATATTCCCCTCTTTGACATATAAACCGAAAATACAAATTTACTTCTACTTTCTCCTTGTAAACTTCTGATTTCTAGAACTTCTCCTTATAATCTCCTGATTTTTAGATTACTGAATCTCCTGATTTCTCCTGATTTTTGAACTATGTCTACGTTTTTTCAAAATTCTGGAGTGGAAGCACTGATGACGAATGAAGAAGGGTTCGTCGACGTCCTACGTGCCGCTGATGGCTCAGAAGGACCTAAGGGCTAAGGTCTGAGGTAAAATGAGTCTAACCCAAACGTCAACCAAACCAACTAGAAAAGACTGAGTACCTAAGCGCTTCCAGAAAGTTCGGCAAACTATTCATCGAAAAGGAAACAACGAAGCACTTCTTAATCTGATGGTCAAATTGCATTCCTCTGATAGGAGAATCACGTGTTCCAACAGTACGTCAGACCGTCAAATGCTTTATCAGAATTCATGCTCATAAGCAAACACTTTTGTTGTTCTACTTGAATATTCATTGAAAAGAAAACCCAGAAAAACATTAAGTGGTCACCATGAAGATTAAGAGATAACTAATTGATTCAGAACGAGTTCTCAGCACTTTCGCTCAGAAATTTCTTGTTGGGATCCCACAGGATAATGATGGACTCCTATGACATCGTCAATCTGTCCGACAGTCTGTCTGTGGCCACGTATGACTCTCGTATGGACTGAGATATTTGATAAGAATTTTGTGTAAGGATTCGTCAGGTCAAGGGGCGAGTTGTAGATGGGTTTCTATGGCAAAATTTTCGGGGACAGAGGAGGACATAGAAATTTACGAGCCGACAAGTTCCAACGAAAAACTTCCTGAATATGGAAATGTTATCAGATATTGCTTCGGAAGGTGTGGCCGGGTACAGTCAGAGCCGGAAACGTACGACTGAACGTAAACTGCTCGACTTGTGTGACTAAACTTAGCAGAGATGCGGCTAGAAGTGGCACTGCTTGCTTGTTGAGAACGTTGGGGGAAGAGGTATGCCCTTCTGCAGATAAACCGATAGAAGAATATGCGGACCCTTGTTTTCGGGACCTAACAACGTAAAGGACCTATGACTTCGCAAAGTTTGTCCGTCTGCTCGACTGTTAGCACGATAACTCTCGAAGGGATTGAGATTTTTTTTCTTTCAAACTTGGGGTGAGGAATCGTTGGGAAACTGAATATTCCGGTGTTGAAGGGGGCATCAAATCAAAGGGATGAACAAATATTATTTTTAAGGTTAATGAGGTAGTCTCTTAAAGGGTAATGAGACATGCTGAATCCAAATCTGAAAATTGTTTTGTCGACCAAAATAGTTCAACCGGAATGTAGTCCAAACCGGAATTTCCGTTCAGCTTAAATGAAAATCTGAAGTCAGTGATAAGTTCGATATAGAGGTAAAAATACATAGGCTACTGGATCCATACCTGAAGTTAGTTTTCTTGTTGGACAGGCAGTTCATCCACAAGAAACCGAAAACTGGTTTGTGTAAAAGTTTTGTTCGAATTCAGTTTATTTTCGAAATAAGGGTAAGAATACACGCTGGATCAGCATAAAATGTGTCTATATATTGTGGTCTAGCTAGATATAGATGAAGAACATGTTGGCCTAGGTTAGGCCTGGTCTAGGCCGGAAAGTTAAACCTAAAGGAATTGGCTAGTGGATCTTGTTAAGCGGTTGACCAAGGATACTTAACATGTCAACAGAATCTGGTGATGACTGGAAATCTACCAAAACCGACAGTACACTGTAAAAAGTATGTCCGAGTAAGGTAATTGCTACTGCAGTATTTGCTACTCGGATTATTGTTATCTCTACTCAGGTAAGATTGATACGAAATAGTGATGAGAATAATCCTAGTAGCAAATACTGCAGTTAACTGTAATCCTTACTCGGAGATACTTTTTACAGTGAAGATGTCGAATAAAGGTTCGCCTTCGGGATCCCATCGGAACCTTTGGTCTTGTTTTTCTATCGCCCAAGAAGAACAGACAAGGTTCAAATTAAAGGGCAGCCCTCCCTAGCACCGAGAAAAGCTATGACTTACTTCACTCACATCGAGACCCTTCCTTCGGTTACTACACTATAAAAAAAATCCTGCAGTATTTGCTACTGGGATTAATCTTGTCTCTACTGGGATCAGATTATTTCTAATTCGGATCAATCTCATCCAAGTAGAGATACGATTAATCCCAGTAGCGAATACTGAAGTGGACTTTAATCTTATGTTACATAGCTCTTCGTAATGTAGAAAGTTGATGTAAACCCATGAGTTGAAATTTGTCCAGCATGAGAAAATGTCATGTAAGGAAAGAAATTAAATAAACATTTCTTTATGTGATGAGAAGACTTGTAAGTTTTTCCAGGAGAGAAAGCAATACAGTTTTATTCGACAAAAGTGATGGAAAATTTAGAAGAAATTCTGCACTTTCGACCAAAGCCAGTCCGAAGGGGTTCGCTGCAGATGTGAAAGAGTCGACATAACCCAAGGATTTACGAAAACATACGGAAGTTTTTAAGTGTCAGTCGAAAGAGGGAACTCTATTTGTGCTCGCTAGTTACTGTTAAGTTACAACAGCTCGTCTCTCTTCCATGACACTTGTCCGGAACACATGTGCAAGTGATTACCTGGCCGTTCTTCGGCGCACCTGTTAGAAGATTGTATGTTAGAGAAAAGCTGAGAGATTTGCAGCCGCAGAGCAGATGGGACCTTGGATGAAATTTATCGGTCGGAAAATATTTATTTTGAATAGGTAATAATTTCGAACTAGAACGGGTGTCAAGGTTGAAGTATGCTACTCGAAAGAGTTCTACGCTACTAGATATTACTTCTCTCGAGTTTTCGGAAGTTCGCAGAAAGTTTTTACTCCCTGGTACTAAGGTTATCCATCTTGTGTCTGAAATTTACTGGCATTAAAGAGTACTTATTGGGCTTATTTATACTAATTAAACCTTCAGCCTTTCTTCAAACAGCCCCATTTTGTTGTGCCACCAATGGTCAAGATTTCGAGCTTGAACCTCACTGTATAAAGTTTCTCCGAATCAGGATGCAGTATTTGCTACTGAGATTAACCTTATATGTACTGGGATGAAATGAATCCGAATTAGGGATAATCTTATCTCAATAAAGACAAGGTTAATCCCAGTAGCAAATACTGTAAGATTTCTTTTTACATGTTCCCACTACTAAACAGATGACACGCGATAATAAAAAAAATTTACTGACATCTGGTGTATTTGTTACCAGTAGGCCAGTGGTTCCCAGCATTTTCCATACTGCGACCCTACTACCGCTACTTCCAAAATGTAAAAAAATATGATATATTTTTTTTTTAAGTCGGTAAAAATGCCTTGCCCCCAAAAAACATTTTGGCTAAAATACTACACTGTAAAAAGTTTCTCAGTAAGGACTGAAGCTAACTGCAGCATTTTCTACCGGGTTTAATCTTATCTCTACTGAGATAAGATTATTCCGAATTAGAGATAAGATTATCTTTTTAGAGACAAGATTGATCCCAGTAACAAATATTGCAAGATGTTTGTTTACAGTGAAGTCTTTCGACAATCAAAAATGATGTGGCGAGATTTCGAACTGCAGACTAAACGTAATTTGGTACCTTCGCGTACCCCTTGCAAGGGTCTCGCGTACCGCTTTGGGTACGCGTACGAATGAATGCTATCATATCCGCTATTTGGTGCTTTGATCTTTGAGCACTTGAAATATCACGTTTTACGAAAGATGACTCACCCTGGCTTAATCACAAATTTTAATACCGGTCCTCCTGCCTCGGATTGACTTGTCCGGTGGCCTTTTTTTGTCTGACAACTGACAACTGAGGGTCTCCTTTTCAGATAATTGCCAGTACTTCCCGAAGCCTTCTCGAAGACATTTAGTGGGATTAAGCTTTTGGTGTCGTCTGTCTCACATGTAGAATTACAACCTTTTCAAAAAAATACCCAGCCAGTCCGTCCTGATGTTAAAAATTATAAGAACATTATCCCTTTTTTGGGATTGATTCAGGGACAAGTTGTTTTTTCTTATTTATGTATTGTCAAAAGTTTTGGGCTACTGCGATTAATATTGTCTCTACAGAAATAAGATTATTTCTAATTAGGATTAATCTTATCCCAGTAGAGATAAGATTAATCCCAGTAGCAAATACTACAATTAACTATAATCCATTCTCGGAGAAACTTTTTACAGTGTGGTGCAAGGACGACCTGGCCGGATGTTCTGCACTTTCGTCATGAGGTTGAAATAACCTCAATTTTTCGTTTAGGAATGATGATAAGGGAGAAAATCCTAGGAATTCCAGTTCAGCAGCATTACTACACAGTAAAAAGTTTTTCCGTAGAAAGATTAAAGTTAACTGCAATATTTGCTACTCGGATCATCATCAATGCCAAATAGAGATAAGATGAATCCGAGTAGCAAATACTGCAGTCAACTTTAATCTTTATACGGAGAAACTTTTTACAATGGGTGTGTGTCTGAGAACTGAGTATCGCCTCTCCGGATAACGGCCAATACATCATGAAGCCATCATTTTACTGGAATTAAACTGTTGTCGACGAGGCAAATTCTTCCTCCTTCCAACCAGAGCCAAAGTGTCAGGTGCCAGAAGCCTTTGAGGAGCCAACATGGGATTCTTCGGTATTCGTTTACTCAGCCGATATTCGATTCTAGCACTCGCTGAAAAGTCTGGCTGACGGCTCTTGGTGATCGCTGCTTCGCCCAAGTGTTATTTGGCTTCTTCGATCCATCAGATCGAGCCAGGAACCGGAGGGGCGCGTGCTACCTTGTTCTTTGATGATTGTCAATGGTTTCCAAAGAAATAGATCAGAAAAGACAATAGGATCCATTGACAGAGAACGCCAAGAAACATTTGAGAAGCACTTCCAAGAACAGGCGTTAGCGTGATGCTTTTCCCTACGTAGAGACAGAACTACTCTCTTTATCCGGACGGAATCCCAGATTTTGGACTGATGTTGTTCTTTGAAACTCATGCCTACGGCTGAACACACACATTCCGGGGGAGGGCGACACGTCGCGCGCTCTTCGTAGAAATACTCATGCTCACTCGTGAAACGGCTCAGCACAAACAATTCCGGGTAGGGGGGGGGGGGGCACCGCTGGCTTTTTCTATGGGTCAGTTTCAGTTCAGTTTCATTGGACTATACTTAAAGACAAAAAGAAATACACAATTAAGATTCCTGCCAGGAAAGCACAAATGTAGTGCTTGGCTACGGCAGGGAAATAACCGATATTAATTTAAACACCAAACGAATCAACTAACTGAATATTCTATAAAGAAAAGGGACGAGAGGAAAAAAATAACCTATGGTTTCAACTTTAAATAAAAGGAGAGAAAAAAATAAGGGAAATAAGGAACGAGAAAGAAAGAAAACAAAAGAAAAGAAAAAACGGGGGGGGGGGGGGGTCTAAAGAAGGATAACACTAAAGAATTTTCCTGATATAACCTTTCGCTGCTCGCTTGAAGGAAATGAGGTTATTCGAATTCCGGATATCTAACGCGTCTGATTACCGGTTTCAAACTGAGAGTCTCGTTGAGAGCCGGGGGAATATTTCGTTATTATGTTCCCTTAGACAATTTGGGCACCCGAAACACAAGGTGTCCTTCAGTGCTGCCGCGCCTGGCACTTTTTTTGCTGCCCAGTTCTGATAGAGCAAGAGGGAACTTTCCGAATCTTTTTGTTACTGTGGAGATATATTGTTCATTGTTCCGTTAGAGTTCATTGGAAACTTTCATCAGTGGAAAAGTGAGGATAGGTTCTGCGAGTAGTTACATGGGTCACACAAAGGAAAATTTAAATCGCTATATTAAATGTAAAATTTCTCAAACAAATTTAAATCGCTATCTTAAATGTATAATAAAATTTGAACATAAAAAAATGGCTGAAAAAATGGCACTTTCCAACCTGAAAAGGTCACTTTTGGTGCGAAAATTTGGTACCTTAGTATGACAACGTGTGACAACCCTAACACCCCAAAACAGTTTAGATACGACACGTGAATAACGCCATCGAAAACATGGTGTCTTCGTCGATTCGGAGGATTTCACAGAAAATGAAAGTCCTACACCGCCAATGCCTATCGTTAGTTCATTAATTAAGGATTGCAAGCTCGTACATTTTTTGCGAAAAAGTTAACATACCGTTTTCGGGTCGGCTATCCAACTTCCCGAACTATCTCTTTCGCGCCGTTCCTCCGGTTCCACTGCCTGCTGGATCACCTGCGGCTAGTACCTTCTTCCTTATTACTAGAAACACATCGCGGCACATCAGGCTCTTCACCAACCAAGTCTCTGCTGTCGGAGAGGAAACGAGAGCGGCCGGGAGGAACATTTCTAACCGCAGTTAGACCAGAAAACAGGATGTCTTTCTTCCTAACTCGGATAGGCCATGGTCAGAGTTGCAGATAGGGATGGGGCGGAAAGCTTTGAGGTTAAGAAATCTACTGATTGCTAGAAATGCCTGTCGTTGCGAGGAATGGAAGAGATCGTCGGCCTGCATGTGAGATCGACCCTGTAAGAACATGGAATTGAGTTCATTAGGTCTGTTTCTTTGAAAAGTTAACAAGCAGCAAAATAAAGGACCCGTCATACCTATAATGCCCATGCAAGCTACTTCCGTAATCGCTCCATCGGTTCTTATACCCGCAGACCCGAATTCAGTACGGTATATTATAACATGCATATCCCCCCCCCCCCCCCGCACCCTAACGACAACTGACCGATTGTTCTACTTCCCTGGTTTGGCTAATTTTGACGCGTATCCTGCTCCCGAAGATTGTATGCGAAAAGCTACGTCGTTAGAATAAACGGTACTGTAAATATTTCCGTGTTTTGGGGATCCCAAAAGGTAAGTGAGGGATACCTATGACTGGGTAAAACATCGCAAAAGTTGTCCGTCTGTAAGCACAATAACTCTCGAAGGGAATGAGATATTTTGATGAAACTTGGTGTGAGGATTCTTTGGGTCAAGAGAAGAGCGGGTTCGTAGATGGGCTTTGTAGCCCTATATTTAGGGGTAGGAGAGGGGGTTTAAATTAAGGGGCAAGCAAAATATTTCCAACAGTTAATTTGATGGTCGATTATGGGGTAAGAAGCCATGCTGAACACGGTGGCAAAAATCATTTCTTGTCGGATAAGTAGTTCGCCCGAAATCCGACCAAAACCGGAAAGTTTGTTAAAAATAAAAGTTATATTTGAAGTTCATTATATATTCAATTCTGGGGTGAGAAGACATGCTGAATATTTATGAGAAAAGCATCTTCTACCCGGACCACTTGTTTGCTCGGAATCCGGCCAAAACCGGAAGATTTGTTAAAAGCAAAAGCTTTGTTTGAAGTTGATTAGATGACAGATTTAGAGGTAAGAGGAGACGTATAATCTGTATATAACAATCATTTTTTACCCAGACATATAGTTTATCCGAAATCCGGGTGAAACTGGATTTTTTTTTTTAAAGTTAAAGTTTTATTTGAAGTTGATTAGATGTTCTTTAGATGGATAAAGAGATACGCTGAATTCGTTTAAACGGCCTAAACGGAAAATTTGTAAAAAGCAAAAGTTGTATTTGTAGTTGATTGGATGTCCGATTGAGGGGCAAGAAGAGATGCTGAATTTGTATATGACAATAATTTTTTAGCCGGACATAGTTCGTCATAGAAGTTGATTAGATGTCGTTTATAGGGATAAGTAGATACGCTGTATTCGTTTCTGAACTTTTTTTTTTTTTTGCTGGAGGAGTTGGACAAGTAGTTAGCTTGGAATCCGGCCCAAACCGGAAAATTTGTAAAAAGCAACAGTTGTTTTAAGTTAAAATTTGGTTTGAAGTTGATTAAATGTTGGATATTGGGGTAAGGAGAGACGGTGAATTCATTTTTGAGCTTTATTTGTTGCCGGACAAGTGTTTCGCCCGGAATCTGGTGGAACCATTTGTCTTATCTGTTTCTAAATTTTATTAGTAAAGTGCTTAAGGAATCAGGCGAAGACTGGATCTCTACAGACCCAATTGGCTGGATCAAACATTAAATTTTGGGATCCCATCAAAACCTTTGGTCTTGTTGCTACATGTCAACGGGCGTGTACTTAATAACACCAAAGCCAAAGCTGTGGCTAATCCGAGTCTTCGTTTAAAGTATTCAACTATTCCGAAATACTTGCAAATAAACAATAGACTGTGCGATGGGTGCTTTAAGGCTGGCATTGCCAGATTACCCAATAGGCAGAGGATATATCTACCTATCGGGTCCTATCCTTTTAGGCCTCTCGCCTCAACGAAAAAGAGTAGCCTACCCTTGATGCTTGTATTTTGTTTCATACATTAAGGCTTGAAAGAATCGTTGGTTGGTATCTCAGAAACGTATTATAGACACTTGGTGAAAAGTACTGAGGAAGATGGGTTCCGTCCACGCGAAAATGCTCATTCTTTTGGATGGGAGCATATGAATGGAAGGCAGGGGGTGGGGCCGCACCCCCCCCCCCCTCCAGAAGGTCTGAGGAAAAAAAATCCGGTAAGTTTTTACTGGTGCGGCGAAGATTATTGCTCAGGTAACCTACCGGAATTTTGCTCGTGGGTTCTATCAAAATGTTGTTCAAGGAACCTACTGGAACTTGTCTCAGGGAATTTACTGGAGGCTGGAACAGGGAATCAACCGGAATTTGCTCCATAAAATCTACCAGAATTTATCTCAGGGAATCTACCGGAATTTTACTGCTTACCGGATAAGTACAGACTCACAGCTTACCAGGATGACCCCGGCACACAACTTAACCAGAGTGATTCTTGCAAGCAGACGACACAGCGTACCGGTACATTCATCGGTTGATTCCGGTAATCTTCTAAGTTTCTGGAGCTTTGAAGAATTGGGCATTCATAATTTCCAACTATAAATACTGTTCCAGGAATAATATCACGGTACCGTCTACTCGAGTTTTGACAGCTTTCTCGACTCTTTTCCGGTGATAAGCCGCCAGAAGAGCCTCGAAACAAACAAAGAGTTTGAAGATACATTCGAAGTCTTTCGTGACCTGAATAATTTCTAACCACTAGTATGGAAAGGGTTCAAGGTCGCTAAGACAATCGCTGTTACTTCAGGAAAATGTGAAAGACTTTTTAGCAAGATGAAGTTGGTTAAGACCACTTTAATAAACGTGTAAAGAATAAATGTGTAGGGTGGGTTGGAGGACGAAGAGTTTTTAGTTTTAACTGACAATCTTAAACTTTAACCGAATAGGTCTGAGATCCAACAGTCTAGTAACATATCACTTATTCACTTAAATTTTCTGAAAACCTGTTAAAAATGCGTTACTTCGTTTCTCCATTATCCAGGGATAATCGATTTCATTATTGTTCTTTTGGATTTGTAGTGCCTCTATGTACTTGTCCCTCTACGCTTGAAATATTTACCAACTAGAAATGAAGCCATTCAATTCAATTCATTTATTTGTATCCGCCAAAGCTGGCGAGTAGAAAAAAATATAATAAAATTCACACAATCGGTCTACAGACTAATAACTAGACCATATACTTTCATAAAAACTCTACGTCATTTAAAAAACAATTAGCCTACACTATCCTAAATGAAGTCTACCTAACACTTTAACCAAAATACAATCAACGCAACGCATCGGACAAAGTGTGCTTTAAAAAATAAAAATAAAATTAAAAATATCAGATTCATCGCAAGACATATCCGAAAATCATTTTCCAAACAGGCGTAACTTCTCCGATGTCGCATCTTTAGCCTTGAAAATGCAGGATGTTTCAAATTCGAATTCTCCGCGTCTGGATGAATTTTGGTTTGTCGCAAGCAGCGCACACTGAAGGTTTACCAGAGCACCGGGTGAAAAATACAAATCCCTCAGATGTGTCAAAATATCTCAGTGTATTCAGATATCAGCTTTAGAAATAAGCTGCCTTTTCAGTCAAACTTTAACGAGCCTATTTTATTGTTGTTTGTAACACATAATCAAAGTCAGAACACAACAGTATTCTAGAGTTTCTGCAGAGATGGTCACTACGGAGAATTGTTGGTAAAACCACGAAAATTCCGGTAAAATTCTGAAGCTCCCCCCCCCCATCAGGAAGGTGTCGGGACGCTCATAGTGGAAGGTCCACTATGGACCTTCTACAAAATCCAAGGACCTTTTTTTTTTTATCCACGTTCAGCTCAGTACTGCCCTCAGAGCGGCGTTGAACGGCTGGCATCTACCGAGATCGATGGCCCGTTCACCCGTACACGTGAGAATGACAAAAAGGTTGACGGCATCCAAGCGAAAATGTCCGTCGAGCTCGACGGGACCGGAGCCATCGACGCGAAAACGTACCCGAAGACTACTTATACTCTTGATGACTAACTCTCTTTGCCGATGCAGAATCGCAGGGTACCTAGCGGAAGAGCCGGAAGCGGTATCACATCTGCTCCCAAAGATCGCCGTGATTGGTCGACACAGGGCTCGAGTTGTTGAGTTTGAGTCGTCAGTGAGACGTTTAATCGTTCTTCCTGAGGATCACTGGCGTGTTTTGGACTTAGTCATTTAGAGTGATACTCTCGCAACGATGGAGCACCGAGGGTGCATGAGAAATTAGGACTTAACATACTAGTTCTTGGTTCAGTACGCGAGCTGTTCAGCTTTCATTGGTGAAGCTGGCAGACGTCACACTATAATGCCCGGGCTCCACTATGGACACAGCTGTTCGTAAATCGTTTTTTAGACGTTTTTAAGATCGGTTTTTAAGATGTTTCGGACGCTCCTCTCTTACTGGTTGTTCAAAACAAAATAAAACGGGAGATGGAATAGTCCATTCCCAGATTTTACGAACGGATGAGAGATGATAAAAACTGCTAAAAACTGGTCTTAAAAAAGTCAGGTGTGTCATTAGTGGGGCTACGGCATAAACCGATCGCTGGTAAACCGGGCGGGCGAAGATCTGGAGCTAAGATGAATCCTACAGGTTCTCTCATGACGACGGAATCCTAAAGTGGCTTCGATGTCCAATTTCAAGGTATTCTGGCCGTTGTCTTTTTTGGCCTACACGGGTGTTTCCTCCACTTTGCGAGACGGATTGGGGCCGGTTCTTTTTTTTGCCAGTGTGGCGTAAGATGGCTCATGTGCCCAAACTAAGTTCGTCCAAAGAAGCGGCACGAAACGGCTGAAAGCACCGTTTCTGGATTTCTTCGTTCCGAATCTTGTCGCTGAAACACAAACCGAGAACTGCATATAGAAATATATTGACAATCAAAGCGAACGATAAAGTGTATTGGCGTAAAGGAAATAATTTTTCGTGGAGACTAGAGGCGTATTCTCGCCGTTCCCTGAGGACTCCTCGGGGAATCGAAGGCAACGGCGAGAATAGAGGGAGTCTCTCCACGCGGACTCCGCCTAGGAAAACAACGAGAAAACGCCGAATGCTTCTAAAATTTATTTTGTTCGAAAAAGAAATCTGCAGTCGACAAAAGTAGTCTGGATCTACTTTATTTTTGGTTTTGCTTATTTTGCTTATTTTTAATTAATTTTACCAACACCAGGAAAAACTGATTCCCCTCCGATTCTGAAAGGGAGTCCTTTTTGATGATGCTGATGCTAATCGGCGCATTCCCCATCCGTGGGGACTCGCGAGAACACGGGGGTAACGGCGAGAATACGCCTTAGGAGAGAGGTGTGATTTTGACACAGAATGAATGAATGAATGAATGAATTTATGACGCACTGCCCAAGGGCGTAAGTGCAGTAAAAAAGATAAAGAAATATAAAATAATCGCAAAAAACTCAACAAATATTTTCCATAAAGGTTCACTAATTTAGAATCACGTTGATGGGATCATGGACAGGTAATTTTCCAATCGGAAAACGCAAATTAGAGGAGAGGGCTTCAAGCGTCAACAACGGGTCGGAAATTAACAAACGGCGGATCAGGTAGCGGTTCCGTGTGCGCCGGGGTAGGTAGAGAAGAAATCTCAGATATCTGAAGTATGTCGAGCGTATGCGTCGAAGGTCCTTTCTTCTGAGTATAGTATGTAATCCAGTAAGGAAGTTAACATACGGTGCGCAAAAGGCAGTATACAACTTTCCAAGCCCAGGTCTGCTATACCTCGAACGGTTCGGCACAATTTTGCAGTAGCCATATCCAATTCCTTTAGCGGCTGATTTAACTGCTTCCTCACAAATCTTTCGCATCGTTTGCGCAATTGTTATACCAAGCCATCGAATTTTTTCCTCGGTTATGAGAACATTGCCTCCAAAATTCAGAGAGGGCTTCCGAAGAGTAGCAGGAGCGTTGACAGACAAGTTAAGGCCAAGCCCACTGTCTGCAGCCCACTGTCTCTGGAATTTTGAGAGTTCAGAAAGATAGAAACAAGATAGAAAAGCACCCGTAATGTAATAGAGTCAGACAAATAACAGTACAGCGTTTATGTCTCGTAGTTGACTTATTTTTTTTGTTGAGCCAGTTTCTAAAATGCAAGCTCTCAGTTAAAAATTGCAAACGAATTATAAACATTTAAAACGATACACAAGGGCATTTGCTCTGTGAATAAACATACATTCATTCATTCATTTATTTGTACTACATAGACTACATAACAAAAATATAATGCGATAAACAAGACCCCCTGAAGCTAGTCGGATTCGCATTGTACGCTTCAGGTCTGCTTGAACTAATTTGTTGTTGTGCTTGAAACTACCATACCGTACGTACATGTTCCTGTATTTACGGCAAAAAATTCAAAAGGTAAGAGTTGCGTGTGTTCTTGACCAGTTGAGGAAGGCCAGAGTTAAATCCTGGTTGAACCTAAGTGTCGAGTCATTGAAGGAAGGAAAACGGTCTAAGCTGGAACACTCTGCCAGTTCTTTCCTTCTGGTCTCAGGGATCTTGACATTTTGGACAATTAAGGTTTTTCTTGAGACTGACTCTTTTCCCTGTATTCAATCTCCTGTCAACTGGTAATCCCTTGGCACCAGCTTGGCACCTTCTAATTCCTGTTTTTGTATTCAATTTGTATTGGGTATCAATTATAAGTTGCATTTTTGCAGTTACCATGGTTGTTTTTGTATTCAATTTGTATTGGGTATCAATTATAAGTTGCATTTTTGCAGTTACCATGGTATCAGATACCACAGTCTGAACTTCATGATAACTTCAAAAACAACTTTAGACTAAAACCGTTTTTGCAGTTATTGTGGTATCTGATACTATGGTCAAAAGGCATGTTTGTAGTTATTGTGGTATCTGATATCCAGCTGATATCCAGATACCAAGGTCCAACCATGGTAACGGGTTGTGGTATCAGGAAAGTCATCAAATTTTGTCAAACTGGTGGGAAAGAAGCTTGCCACATAACTGGATATCAGTTTTTCTTTTGGATGACTTCAAAAAGTGCAGTTTCGGCAATAGTCATTTTTTGCTCATCCACCGTGTATCAGATACCACAATTAGTCATACACAAATCCTCAATTTTTTGGCATGGTGCCCCAGCATCTGGGCATGCCGTAACATATGGGCATGGTGCCCACACATTGGGGCACCATATCCTGGAGCATGGGCATGGTACCCCTGTGAAATTTGGTTAAACTGACACTGGCTACATACCTAAATAGGGTCTTCTTCCTGTCCTAGAACAAAAGATACCTGATTTCACTTTCTATCTAACCTCATTTTCCAATTTTCAAAATGTTAGAGCACTTCCAAGATACAGAGAGTTTTGTGGAGGCCACTTCTGTCCCAGTGGGTTTACTGTATCCTTTTCCATGTAGTTGCCACTAGGTTACTCAGTCCTTTTTCCTTGTTGTCAAAAAGTCAAAAGTCAGAGTAAAAAAAAAGTAAAAAAAAAAAATCACTCAAAATAAATACAATAAAAGGCAAACAATCTAAAGCAAATATTTGCTCTAGTGAACAGATTGAAAAGCTTGCCTCATCCATGCTACCTAGCAGCAATTTTCTGAAAAAGGATCGGATAAACCGACTTCAAGAGAAGTGGCCTCCAAAAAGCTCTATGTATCTTGGAAGTGCTCTAACATTTTGTAAATTGGAAAATGAGGTTGGATAGAAAGTAAAATCAGGTATCTTTTGATCTGGGACAGGAAGAAGACCCTATTTAGGTATGGAACCAGTCTCAGTTAAACCAAATTTCACAGGGGTACCATGCCCAGACATTCGGGCACCATGACCAAAAATTGAGAATTTGTGTATGACTGACCACAATAACTGCAAAAACGATTATTGCAGATCCAGTTACCATGGTAACAGATACAGTGGCACCTGAAAAATGTAACAATAGTTTTTGTGTCAGGATTTCATTCATGCCTGAATCCAGTATAGACCACTGCAATCTCCCAATTGTGCGGTTTCCTCTGACCTGGACCTCTGGTAATCTCCTGATTCCGAGGTTTCCCCCCTAACAGTCAAACCTCTTGTCTCTAGGTTTTCCACCACTCCAGCCTTTCGTCTTCCTACCCATCTTCTGATTGGGTGGTTTCACCTAAACTGGCATCCATGTGCTGTCGGAATACCCGCACAGCACGGTAGGCTCTGATGATGTCATTTATATATTAGAGGCATTTTTCCTTGCTCCCACAAACAGGTTGTGGGTCGCTTGTGGTCAAAAATAGCGTTTCCGCGACCTTTTTTACCGCCCACAATTGTGTTTCCACAACCAACAAGATTTTCGGGGCTCGGCTTGTGGCTCAAATTAGAAACTTTCTCAAGTACATAGATATAAAACTGAAGATCCTTTTTGCACGGAATGATAAGGACGAAAGCCTGTAGCTCTATTTATGGAGATTTTTACATGAATTTATTTAAATACTCAGACATTTGAAATTACCGCCAAAAAAATAGACAAAATGGCGGTTTGGCGAGTTTCAACTTGTGGCTCGACTGAGTGGCACACAATTATGTTCCCGCGAAAAACACTCAGAAGTATGGCCCATGATTGTGTCACGGAAAAATGCCTTAGGTGCTGGTGACTTTGGGTACTGTTGGTACACAGGAAATTATGATACAAGCAGTAAATGATAAGGACACGCTTCCGGCCATCAGGGATTTTCTTGAGGCTGGTGAGGCATTTCAACTCTGTTGTTTTTGAACTTGCAGAATTCGGTAAAACTGAACTTGCTTATTACTAACGAGCTCTTACTCTGCAAAAGTAAGCAATAAATGAAAAGGGGAACATGAGAAACGGAGTATGAACGAGCGCGTGACTCAAGTAAATTACAAGCCTGATTATTTAGTTGCCTGTAAGACGACCCCCAGCTCCAGGTGGAGTTTTCTTGAGATTGTATGGGTCAGAGTCAATGGATTGGAATCGAACTTGCGTAATTCAGGAAGAAGAAATTAGACAAGCATTAGCGAGTTATTTTTCGGCTAAAAAGATGCCCGGAGAAGCGGAAAAGGTAGATCGCGCAGGATTATGATTCGGGAAGGATAAAATGGCTAATTATTAACGACTTCTTCTTCAGCAAAAATAAGCGACAAATGAAAAGGGAAAAGGGGAATGTGAAAAACTGAGTATGAAAGAGCTTGCGTAATTCGGAAAGAACGAACTGGCAAAAGTAAGGCTTTCGGCAAAAGTAAGTAATAAATGGAAAGCGAAATGTGAGAAACGGAGTATGAACGAGCGCGAGACTTGAGTAAATTACGAGCGTGATCTTTTAGTTACCTCTAATATAGCAAATAGATTTAGGTCTTTGTTGTGAAGCACAGTCGATCGCCTATGCGTCTCATCCGGGCTATGGCTCTGCGCCTCATCTCATGCCTAGATCCTTTATTCAGACTTCTTCTGTCTGGAGGCCCAGTGTACAGGTGTAGCTGCCAGCTGGCTGCCAGGGTGTTGCTGAGAATATGTATTTATTATTATTACATGAGTCAGATTTGAGGTTAAGCTTTTAGCTTGTCGCGATCAAATATTACTATCTCCAAGACTCTAACACAAATACGTGATGTCAGAGATGTTTAGTTAGATAAGCTAGGCTGTGCAGACAATGTACAGAAGCTGTGTCGAATGTGTATTGTACACCAACGGTTTTGGTTCATCCTGGCAAACGGGGCCTGCCGAGACTGGAGCTAAGATGAATCCCAGCTTCTCCCATGATGACCAAATCCTCCCCCGGAATACGAATAAGTTTGACTAAGTCCAAAGCATTAAGTCTACTCAACGAACTCGGACCCTCGTTCCCTGCTTCGCAGCCGGCGGTTAGTTGCGTGGCCCAGGATTGGTTGATGGATAAGAGTTGGCTCGTACTTCGGAAGTTTAACTTCCTGATGAAGCTTTTAGTTGACAATAACTGAAACGGACATGTTTCGATAATCGTGTTCAAAACATGTTTAAATAACACCAATAATCGTGACCTGACACAATATTTTTGAAAAATCCGCCACAAAATTACAGTTCTCATTCAGAGTTACCAGCGCCGTGGGCCCTCGGCTTGCTTTACCGAGATAGACATTTCCTGTAAACGCTAGTGGCTCTCATGTTCAATTGCCTAAAGGACAAGTGTAAATCAGTTGGAAAAGAAGAGACAATGTCATGGGTGCTTTAGATTATGCATGTTGAAACAGATGAAATCTGTCTGTTATGTCTAGGAATTAGCCTTATAGAATAGAAAAAACGAGATTTTCGGGTTTTTATGGCACTTGAGCATACTCAAGTGCCATATAGCGATCGTAATTTCTGTCGGTCTGTCGGTCTGTCTGTCTGTCGTTCTGTCGTTCTGTCGTTCTGTCGTTCTGTCGTTCTGTCGTTCTGTCGTTCTGTCGCTCTGTCGTTCTGTCGGTTTGTCCAGGTTTTGCTAGTTTGGGCACTTCCACACAAGCTAGGACGATGAAACTTCACAGGCATATCAGGGACCCGACCAGATCAACTTACAAATAATCACTTCCCCAATCCAACTTTCCCCGGATCCGGGAGTCCGGAAACTAAAAAGTAAAACGGGAGCAAAAAGTAAAACGGGAGCAAAACAAAGCACTGGCCAAGCGCGGGATCGATCCAGGAACCTTTGGGTTGACAGTCTAGTATTCTACCACTGAGCTATGCGACTATGTATCAAAAAGCGAATGCTGGAATAATTACGGTTTAAAGATGATCAGTCCAAGTCTAAACAAATCTAGTGAAACGTTTGGCAGGAATATCAGCGAACCGACCAGATTAACTTGGATATAATCATATTCCGGATCCGATCATAGTGGGGGGAGTGGAGGGATGGGAAATCGGGAAACTATTAACATGCATAACTTTGGAAAGGGTAATCAGACATACGTGAAACTTGACCTTTGTGATGCCAGTCCAGTTTTCTACCACTGAGCCATGCTATGATGTATAAAAAGCGAATGCGAGAATAGATACGGTTTAAAATGGTCAGTCTAAGTCAAACAAATCTAGTGAAACGCTTAGCAGGAATATCAGGGAACCGACCAGATTAACTTGGATATAATCATACTCCGGATACGATCATAGTGGGGGGGGGGGGTGGAGGGATGAGAAATCCAGAAACGACGGTCTGTCGGTCTGTCCCGGTTTTGCTAGTTTGGGTACTTCCACATAAGCTAGGACGATGAAACTTGGCAGGCGTATAAGGGACCGAACCAGATTAACATGGAAACAGTCACTTCCCCGATCCGGCCATCTTGGGGGCAGTGGAGGGATGGGAAATCCGGAAAGTAGTAGCATGCCTAACTTTTGAACGGGTAATCAGATATGCCTGAAACTTGACATATGTCAAGAACAAGTGCTTCAGAAGCTCAATTTCAAATCCGGACCAGATCCGATAACTGGGGGGGGGGGGCTGGAGGGGGCACCGGAAATCTCATGAAACGCTTCCACATAAGCTAGGACAATGAAATTTGGCAGGCATATCAGGGAACCGACCAGAAGAACTTGGAAATAATCACTTTCCCCATCCGTTCATTGTGGGAGGAGTGGAGGGATGGGAAATCCGGAAACTAGTAACATGCATAACTTTGGAACGGGCAAGAAACTTGACATATGGCAAGAACAAGTGCTTCAGATGCTCAGTTTCAAATCCGGACCAGATTCGATCACTGGGGGGGGGGGGAGCTGGAGGGGCAACCGGAAATCTGGTGAAACGCTTCCAAATAAGCTAGCACAATAAAACTTAACAGGCATATGAGGGAACCAACCAGATTAACATGGAAATAATCGCTTCCCCGATCCTGCTATCGCGGGGAGGGGGGTGGAGGGAAGGGCAATCCGGAAACTAGAAACATGCATAACTCTGGAATGGATTATCGGACATGCATAAAACTTGACAATTGTGAAGAACAAGTGTCTCAGATTTTCAGTTTCAAATCTGGACCAAATCCGAAGAGAGGGGGATTAGAGGGGGGACCGGAAATGTCGTGAAATGCTTAGGGTCGATGGATCGGGATGTCACAGTAGAGGGGTTGGAAGGGGTTTACCCGGATTTCCGGTGATCACGAGTTAGGGTACTTCGAGGGGTACTTCCACATGTACTAGGACCATGAAACTTGGCAGACATATTAGGTACTCTTCCAGGTCAACTTGAAAATAGTTCTTTTCCCGATCCGATGATCATGGGGGAGATTCTATTGACATGCATAACTATGGAACAGGTGATCAGACGTGCATGAAACTTGTCAAGTGTCAAGAACAAGTGACTCAGATGATCAATTTCAAGTCTGGAACGGATCTGATAACATCGGGAGGAGCTGAAGGGGGGGGGGTGAAATCTCTTGAAGCGCTTCGAGTCGAGAGATCGGGATGGGACTTGGAGGGAAGAACAAGCATAAGCCATAGATACATTGTAGAGGCTTAACCTTAACGGCCTGCCATTCAATTTGCAAATATATTTTTATTATTATTATTATTGACAAAACAGGACCGATCGTGTCACAGTGGGGGGAGTTGGAGGGGGTTTTCCCTAATTCCGATGATCACGAGTTAGGGTACTTCCAGATGTGCTATGACCGTGAAACTTTGCAGGCATGTTAGGGACTCTATTAGATTGGCTTGAAAATATAGTCCCTCCCCCGATCCGATCATGGTTGGAGGAAGATACAGTTGTCAATGAGTGGTATAACCATTTCAGATCTACTAGATCAAGTCCATTTTCTGATGAAATGAATATCGGGAGAGAGATCCAGCCTTGAAAACTGCAAACCGTATCTGACAAACATGCTAACTGTTCTTACAAGTGCCATATGAGCTTTCAGCTCTTGTTTTCTTGATCAGCTAGTAACCCGCCAAGATGATGTGCGATGTGCGTTTCTTCTCGTTCTTCTGATTTTTAGTTACATGTCGTCTTATTATTTTTTGGTTCCGCATCGTTTTCCTGTTGTTGTGGTGGATTTTATGATTTAGTTTTGTTTTCTTCGCTGAGGACGGTTCGCCGGAAGTGCAACCGAAATATCTGAAATTTTATTTATCGCTCGCACATCATCTTGGAGGGGTAACTAGCTGGTCAAGAAAAAAAAACGAAAATCTCGTTTTTTCTATTTTATGAGATGGATGGTCAGCTTGGCTTCAAACCTTATATTAGCCTTATAGATATCCCACGTACGTGAGGGATTCCTTCTAGCATTTAGTTGTTCTTTTAGGGTGGAAGTGCGCCTCATGCTTCTTCGTCTTGCCAACAGATTCTGCAGAAGATACGCTTCTAGCTTGTCTGGTTTCACAAAAATGACAAACCTGAGTGTCAAGCTCCTTGAAGACAGTCCTCGTTTCCAGATAAGCTTCCAGTTTGAAGATCCAAACACAAAGCTTTTGCGCATGTTTAATTTCTGTCGGCCGTTATCTGAGACTTGCATTGAAACCTCAGAGAAGATGAAAGACCATATAGAAAAGCGTATTGCTAAACAATATAGGAAGCAGAAACTCAAACATCAAGATCTTGTTTTGAATGTATCTGTTCTCAGTGGTGAAGATCCCTCTGACCTTGCAACGGTTGATGTTCTTCGAAAACCAAATTGTAAACTGAAAATTTGTGATACTGAGTATAGTGTTATTTGGAATATGCCAAATGTTGCTTCACTTAAAATGCCAAATTCTATTATGGTTGGATTTCCTTGCTATCCTTCGAAGTTTGAAATAGAATTCGGGGATCGTGAGAAATCAGAATTCAGATGGTTTAAAAGCAAACGAGTTCTGAAGGACCAGTAAGTATCTCATTCACTATTTGTTGTTGCCAAGGTGCATAGGGATACATCATTTCACATGTAGGTTGCACGGGCGTCGTAGGGGTATTCTGTCAGTCTGTGATCGGTAGTGTTAGCCAGGCTTCACCTTCCAGATTCCCGGATGTTTGCGGCTTCCGCACGGTCAAGCTAACCCTCCTAATTTTGCTATTCCTCAGCACTTCCTAGATGTCCCCTTCACCTTTCAAATATCTTTTGAATCCCAGTCACAGCTGTCAATCACTCCCTTTCTCTCTACATGTACATATTTATTGTCTCTCTCGAATGAGTTGCGCCTCTATGGCACCTTCCATACATTCGGAATCCAACACCCCAGCCTAGACTTCCAGACGTTTTGGCCTGGAATCTCCCTCCAGATCCATCTCTACGAAAAACGGCTGTCTGGAATCCGGTTCAAGATCTGGAAAGTGAAGCCTCAGCTTTATACAGTTAAATCCTTTTGGGAATGACAAGGATTTGTATCTTGGTGTGGCTCTTTCCCAACGCGAGTTGGTTTCGGATCCGCCGCCAAAAAAAATGCGGACTTGCCCCTTCCGTGGGGATTTATTTATTTATTTCAAATGTATTCAACTGAGGCTGCCTTACCATTTTGTGCTCAGGTGCCAGGGCTGAAGCCATTGAGAGAGGGGTTGCTAATCTTCTTGGGCCGACTCCTGGTACCCTGAAAGCACGCGATCTGTCGAGTAGGTGCTTTCCTGTGTAAAATGGAATCAAGTAAAGATTGGAGAATTTATTTTTAAGAATACTTTAAAGTCCAAAACACGCCAGTAAACCTCGGGAAGAACAGGAAGCTTCACGCAAACGAGTCCTCAAAATTGATTCAATCCGGTTCAAATCCCATGTTAACCAATCAAAACGTTTGTTGTGGTGAGGTGATGTTTCTGGCTGTTTGTCAAGCACATGGCGATTCTTTGTCAGCACGAACAGTTAGTCATCAAGGGTATTTAGTCAAAGTTAAATAGTAGTGCTGTAGTTTCAGACGTAACCCATTCGTCTTTTACATTCATTCAGGTATGTAAATGCATGTAGAGTGGAGTCAAATTTAATTTCAAAATGACTGTCACAGCAATGATGCTGAATTTGCACTTCTCTTAAAACATATGGATAATCATAAACAAATATCATACCAGTTCAGCATTTACATCAGATTTACAGATACGAAAGTATGTAACTTCAAATGGAAGAAAGAATTCATTTTTAGTCTAGAAAATTGGAAAGTGTTGCGAAAGATCGAACGAAGCTTTTCGTGTATCTTTCATGAATACAGAATACTAGTGTTAATTACTAGATTTTCTGATAGGTCACGGGACCGGGGGCCAGAAAAAGTCTCTTTTCCTCGAGCGTTGTGAGCTCGAATTTTTTAAGAAGATACATATAGGGGACTTTGCTTCCCGCCCAAAAGCAAGGAAAGCCCGTTTTTAACATCCGGCTCGGCTGAAGTTGAATGTGTTCACCATGACAGTTGACAAAAAAGATTGGCAGATAAAAGATAAAAGAATTCATTTTGTTCGGATAGTAAAGATTATTTTTGTCTAGGAGTGTAGTTTTAAGTTCTGTCAGTGTGTAGTGGGATTTTTAAAAAGAAAATGAAATAATAGCAAATTTGCATAAACACACAGTTATTTTTGTCTAGGAGTGTAGTTTTAAGTTCTGTCAGTGTGTATTGAGATTTCTAAAAAGAAAATGAAATAATAGAAAATTTGTATAAACACACAGTTATTTTTGTCTAGGAGTGTAGTTTTAAGTTCTGTTAGTGTGGATTTGGATTTTTAAAAAGAAAATGAAATAATAGAAAATTTGCATAAACACACAGTTATTTTTGTCTAGGAGTGTAGTTTTAAGTTCTGTCAGTGTGTATTGGGATTTTTAAAAAGAAAATGAAAGAATAGAAAATTTGCATAAACACACAGTTATTTTTGTCTAGGAGTGTAGTTTTAAGTTCTGTCAGTGTGGATTGGGATTTTTAAAAAGAAAATGAAATAATAGAAAATTTGCATAAACACACAGATTATTTTTGTTCGGAGTGTAGTTTTAAGTTCTGTCAGTGTGTATTGGGATTTTTAAAAAGAAAATGAAACAGTAGAAAATTTGCATAAACACACTCCCAATAAGGCTTCATCTGCGCATCATGACTGTTGCATCTTCTTGCAGAGAACTCGAGATTGAGGCTTATAACCGCCAGTGGAGCGACAAAGGAAAAAAGCCACCCAAGCCTATGAAGCTGACCCTTCCTGACGAAAGCGACTCGGATTCCTGGACCTTCATTGGAACTGGCTTCACCTACTTACCAAGTGACGGAGACATTGGTCACTGGATCCTAGTAGAGTGTATCCCTAAAAATGCTGAAAAAGAAGGTTGTCCTGCGAGGGCCGTCTCCAAAGTGACAGTTTCGGCAGGACCTGGATTTTGTCCGTTTGAAACACGGCAGCACTTTACCAAAGAACGAATAGCTTCTGACGGTTTCCGTGTGGTGACCTACAATTTGCTCGCCGACCTGTACGCTGATCAGGATTTCACACGAGAAGTTCTTCACCCTTACTGCCCACCATATGCACTCGAAATCGACTATAGGAAGCAGCTGTTTCTGAAGGAACTCGGAGGCAAGTATTCGAGTGTGTTTGAGACCTTATGTATATAAATATATATCGTTTATTGACCAAAACAGCAAAGATAGCTAGCAAAGGTAAGTCAACCTAACACTTTCAACGGGATAGGAAATGGTCAATGACAAATGACAAATAATACCTGATGAACACGACTGAGAACTATTAAACGAACGAACAAAGTACGGCACAACGAGTTAACATATCTTTCAGTTGCATCCGCTGGATAATTTGTTAATTTAGCGTGTTGGGCCTGTTTTTATTTTGTTCAACAAACTCTGGCAACATTGATCTGTGAAGTTCAGAATGAAGTTCAGAAATCGACTATAGGAAGTAGCTGTTTCTGAAGGAACTCGGAGGTAAGTATTCGAGTGTGTTTAAGACATTATCCTACACGTCTTTGCGCTTGCAGTCGCCCGCTATCTCTCAGGTTAGATGCTTGCCAGAGGTAAGAAAACTGATGAGGAATGTCTTATAAGTATGGAAAGGAGGCTGTTTCCACAGGCTGGCAATGGAGCATAGAAGTATTCAGTTTCAATTTCACTTTGTTCAAAAAACATTCGACGGACAGAGCCGATTATTAGTTTTTGTTGTCGTAAAATGAACATGTATGTCAGTCAACGAGCCAAAATTAACATACACAGAAGTACAATATATACAATTAATACCTATTTGCAGACTATAATTCGACCCGGCATTAAACAACAAAAACGATGACACAAAACTAAGCTCATATCCAGCATATGAAGCAGTCACAGGTTGAAGTTTCTGTACAGGCTCTGCAATGGACCTGTGAAGATTTGTGTAGTTATATTAAGTGTCGCAACCAGCGATATAGTTATCAACAAGAGTTACGAGCTCATATGGCACTTTTTACGAGTAGGTGGTGTGAGAAGCGAAAAAGTGAATCTGAGCATTTTTCCGGGAATTCGGGTACCCCTCTCCACCGTGCTCGAATCCGATCCAGACCCTAAAATATTTCGTCTAATGCAGACAATCTGTCTACTTTCCAAGTTTCATTCCAATCACTTCACTCTTTTAACAGCGAGCCACAACATTTTCGGGACTCCCCCTACTGTGTACGAATACTACTCGGGCACATACTAACATCTCTTCTTCCCGTCTATCAAGTTTAACTCGAATCGGAGCATATCTGCAAATTTCCGGTTCCCATTTCATCCTCCTCCTACCTTGGTCGGATCCGGTTCGGACACCAAATGACAAATCTAAGCTGCATAAACTTGTTATTGTCCAAGTTGCATTCCATTCTGCCCATCCGTTTGTTTTTTGTGCATGTCACAAAGTTTCCGGACCCGCGCCCCCCCCCCGAACTCCCTCAAACATGGCCGCATGGGTTCGTAGACAAGCTTTGCATATCTAGGTCATCAGTTCTTATCACTCATAAAGTTTCACTTGAGTCGGACCATTTTTCAAACCTAAGGAAATCAGTAATTTCAGGATTCCCCCTCCCTCTGCACTCCGAAAAATGGTCGGGTCCAGGACCGAAAGTCTTCCTAAGGCTTACGGTGTGGGTTCCTTAAGTCTATTTGGTCGGGTCACTAATATGCCGGCCTAGTTTTATCGTCCTTCGTACATCTGGAAGTATCCTATATCGCGAATCGCGATCACCGGAATTCCGGGAAATCCACTCCAGCTCCCCCCCAAAAGCCCCGACATGATCTGGTTACGTCAAGAACGTATCTAATACGTATGCTTGTTCTTCCCACCAAATTCCATCCCGATCCCTCGACACTAAGTGTTTCACAAAAATTACGGCGGCCCCTTCCAATCCCCCCCCCAATTATCGGATCCGGCCCGGACTCGACATGGAACATCTAAGACAATAGTCCTTTCCACTTGCCAAGTTTCATTCAAATCCGATCGCCCGTTCAAAAGTTATGAATGCCACTAGATTCGGGATTCCCCATCCCTCCACCACCCCCACGATGTTCTAATCGTGCAAACGACTATTCTCAAGTCGGTCTATTTGGATCTCTCATATTCCTGCCGAGTTTCATCATCTTATTACATCATGAAGTACCGAAGTCGCTGGATCACCAGAATCCCCCCCGACCCCCTCCCCCACAGTGACCGAATCCGATCCGGTTATATCAATTGTCGGTCTAGGACTTGTGCTTGTTCTGCCCACCAGGTTTCATCCCGATCACTCCACTCTAAGCGTTTCCCAAGATTTCCGGCTCCCCCCTCCACCTCCCCCCAAAATCACCGGATCCGGTTCGGATTTCAAGTGGGTCTTCTGAGACTTGAGGTCTTTCCAAATATCAAGTTTCATTAAGGTCCAATCACCCGTTCAAAAGTTATAAATACCTCAAGATTCCGGATCCCCCCTCCCTCCACTTCCCCCACGATACTCGAACCGGGGAAGTGACTATTTCCAACTTAATCATTTGGGGTCCCTGATATGCCTGCCAAGTTTCATCATCCTAGCTTATGTGGAAGTACCCAAACTAGCAAAACCCGAACAGACCGACGGACGGACAGAAATTGCGATCGCTATACGGCACTTGGCCGAAGGGCAAGTGCCATAGAAATGGTAATGCAAGTGTTTTCGCTAAACGTCTGGGTCATAGAGCGTGTTCCATTACCATAGTTACTACGTATGACGTCACGAGTTCTGGCTTTTGCTGTCAAGGCTGGAACGATTTTTCTATTTTCCAGCAGAATATCATGCCACGGGCGAATCCGACCAATCACGTTACAGACATGCGTAGTTACCACGCTTACTACGCTCCCGATCATGGTAAGCAAATAGTACTATTAGTTACTATTCCGAGAAGGTTGGAACGGTCAGCCGAGTAGCTTTTAGTTACTATCGGTAGAAGGGTGGAACACCCTCAAAATGTTCAGTTCTCCTGTTAGAAGGCTATAGAAACTTTCTCTTTTAGGTTACAATGCGGACATCTTGTGTCTTCAAGAAGTAGACTCGAAAATTTTCGATCTCGACCTAGTACCGCTGCTGACAAATGAAGGGTTTGGTGGAATCTTCAACAAAAAAGGAGGTCAAGTCACAGAGGGACTGGCGTGCTTTTATCATCTCGATAAATTTCGGTAAGCTGACCTTGAATCCCATTTTCATGTTCCAGCAATTGTTATCGGGGTGTGGGAGCTCTAGGCTGTTCCAACAGGATTTATTCTCTATAAGTCTGAGTAGTTTTCTGGTACAAGATCAGTTTCCGGTTCGGTCTCAGTCGGAAAACATCATCGGCATATTCTTACCGTCAGATTTTGTATTGCAGTCTCAAGAAGAATTGAGTCCCAATTTCATGTTTCAGCGACCATAATCCGGGGGGGGGGGGGGGGGGGGGTACAGTCTCATGAATACTTGAGCCTGTTTCAGTGTCCATAACCCCTGGGGGGGGGGGCTCTAGGCTGTACCAGTTTGCTTTTTAGTTCTGCAGTATTAAGTCATTTCTAGCACATATTTGGTTTCCGGTTCGGTTTAAACTGTAAAACGTGTACGGGATTCGTGTTGCCGCGAGATTTGGCGTGCTCCTTGAGCCCTCAAATCCGATTCTCATGTTTCGGCAATAATTAGGGAGAGGGGATGTAGAGTGAGGGTACACCTAAAGGGAAAACCAAACTATCATCCGCGTCAACGGCCAAAAACACGGATCAGCATCTACACACATTTTCTCTCCTTGTCCATTGTCACTTCTAAATGATACTTTTAAGGTTAGTACACACTGAGAGCTTCATACTCGGAGAAGAGATATCTAAGAATCCCGTATTCAAGGAAATTTGGGAAGCTGTGCAAAGTAATCCAGGCCTGGAAGACAGAGTCATTCAGCGGACAACAGCGCTACAGGTAAACGATACTCCCCAGTGCCCAACTTACCTTAACATCTGTCAAAATTTTAGAAAAGAAAGCCGTTAAGTTGTCCGTCTATTCGTCCGAACAAGTTGAGGTTGTTTTACAATTATCGGTGTTGGGTAGGGGGATTAGGGATAGAAAAGATTCGTAGAATCTCAAACGATGAAAAAGAAATATCAAATACCAAAGTAAATACTATGTCTGTATAGGTGCTAACTGCTAAAGTCGGATGGTATTTTCTTTCATCAAGATTTCGGCCCTTTCTGGGCATCGGGGCCTCCAGAATTGGATATCCTCAAAAGTGAGCTTAAATAAGCCGTTTAGCATCATAAAACACGGTTCGCAGTCAGCTTCACTGGAAAAACTGCTTCGGTCTGTATGTACACGTTGTAGTCTAGCAGAGTTTCAAAGGAGTCATTCAAGTTTAAGTGAAAAGCCAACTTATTTTTGTATCATTTGACTGAATATAGACTGCATTATCTGGATAGTGCTAAGGGATTTTTTATGGCACTTGAGCTTACTCAAGTGCCATATAGCGATTGTAATTTCTGTCCGTCAGTCGGTCTGTCGGTCCCGGTTGTGCTAGTTCGGGCACTTCCAGATAAGCTAGGACGATGAAACTTGGCAGGCATATCAGGAACTGGACCAGATTTAATTATAAATGGTCGCTTCCCCGATCCGACCATCTGGAGGGGAGTGGAGGGAGGGGGAATCCGGAAAAAATAGGAAAAATGAGATATTTTTAGCTTACGAACGGGTGATTGGATCTTAATGAAACTTGATATATGGAGGGACTTCGTGTCTCAGACCCTCCATTTTAAATCCAGACCGGATCCGGTGACATTGGGGGGAGTTGGAGGGGGAAACCGGAAATCTTGGAAAACACTTAGAGTGGAGGGATCGGATGAAACTTGGTGTGGAGGGAGGGTGAAGCCAAAATTTGAGGTATTTTTAGCTTGCGAACGGGTGATCGGATCTTGATGAAAGTTGATATTTAGGATGACCTCGTGTCTCAGACATCTCACTTTAAATCCGGGCCGGATCCGATAACACTGGGGGGGGGGTTGGAGGAGGGAACCGGAAATTTTGGAGGGATCGGAATGAAACTTGGTGGGAAAAACAAGCACAAGTCCTAGACACGTCATTGACATAACCAGACCGGATCAGGGCACTGTGGGGGAGTTGGGGTGGGAGTCCGGATTTCTAGCGATACCGCGAGTTCGGCATACTTCCTGATGTCCTAGGGCTATGAAACTTGGCAGGTATGTCAGGGATCCGAACAGATTGACTTGAGAACAGCCGTTTCTCGGACCCGACCATCGTGGGGGGAGTGGGTGGATAGGGAGTCCGGAATCTAGTGGCGTGCATAACTTTTGAACGGGTGATCGAATTTGAATGAAACTTGTCTGGTGAGCTATCGCCTCGGACGTTCAGTGTCACGTCCGGTTCGGGTCCGATACCTGTGGGGATAGGGGGGGGGGGTGGAAAACTCAAGAAACTCTAAAAGCAGAGGGATTGGGATGGAACAAGCATTAGGCCTAGATGAAATTGACGGAGCCAGATGGTTTCGGGGCTCTGTAGGGGGAGTTAGAGGGGGTTTCCTGGAATTCCGGTAGTCGTGAGTTAGAATATTTCCAGATGTAAAACGACAACGAAACTTTGCAGGCATATTAGCGACCCGAATTATCTTGACTTAAGAACCTGACACAACATACACCCGGATACTTCCGTTCCTAGGTCCGAGTATTTTTTGGGGAGCAAGAGAAGAGAAATATGGAAATCGACTTCTATAAATTGCGGACGAGTGGTCTGATTCGAGTGAAACTTCATGGGTAATACGAATCGATGGCCTCGACATGTAAAACATGCGTTCGAACCATATGCGACCACGATTAGGGGAATTGAGGGTGGGGGTTGACTTTTGACATGCACAAAAACCAAACGGATGGACCGAATGAGATGCAAATTCGACTGTGCCGAGTGTATGCGGCCTATATTTGTTATTTGGCGTCCGGGCCGGATTCGGCGAAGGTAGGGGTGGTACTGGAAACTTGCAGATAGGCTATGCTCCAATTTCAGTAAAACCTGATGAACAGGAACAGGGAATTAAGAGATTGGGCCCGAACCGGCTCTGACAACGTTGGTGGGAGGGGGGGGGGGGTACCGGAACTTTCCAAAAATGCTCAGATTCGAGTGAAACTTGATAGATGGTATAAAAGAAGATGCTTTAGGTGGTCGATTCTTTTTATTCCGAACCAGATTCGGCCACGGTAGGTGGAGATAGAGGGAGTACCGGAAATCGTGTAGCAAGTCTAGGGATCAAACAAATGGATTTCTTGGGATGAAAGTTTGAACAGTCATGTGCATTTGCTACAGACAATCGAGACGATGCCGGAACTGCTCAGAAATGAGTGAAACTAAATATCCAATTTCTATTTCAGAACCACATTTTTGGATGGCGGGCGTATTTTCTGACGTTCTCATCTACTTTATTGTACAGCCTACTCGTACAAGTGCCATATGAGCTCGTAGCTCTTGTTTTTTCACTATTTGCTCTAGTATTCAAAATATGTACGAAATTTGTATCTCAATACAAACACGGCTTCTCAGTGGCCAGTGATCAGTTTGCGGAAGGCAGCTCACTGCTTGAACACTTACTTTTCTTAAATGGTTTTCCTCAAGCATACAACACAGGTACAAGCGCATAGATATACCACAAACCCGACAGGGAAATTCCATTATTTGAAAATGGATTATCCGTGAATAACGGAGCAACGAACAGGCAACGAAGTAACGGAATTTCATCTGGTCTTCAAGGTAGCAGTGTTCCACCGCCACCGCGGTTTTCCGCCACCATATGTTTTCCGCCACCTTTTAATTCAGGTATAGCGCAGGTAGCCTGTGCAGGTAGTTTCAGATTTAAATCTTTAAATGTGAAAAAGGGTGTTTACCAACAATCGGCAAACTAATGAGTTGGCGGAAAACATACGGTGGCGATGGACCTACCAAAATATTTGACTCTTTCATCTGACTGCATCATCACTCCTCTTGATGATGCAGGACTTCCTGGGTGGCGAAATACATATGGTGGCGCTGGAACACGGTGGCGTTGGGACACCCACTTCGGTCTTCAAGCCTCTTTATGTTAATTGTCCTATCGCAGCCCTTTTCGGTTAAAACTTTAAGCGTTCGAACGTTATAATATAAAATGTATCGACTGCGAGTTGCGCTTTGAGAGGTTGCGTGTGGGAGATTGTGGCAAAAAAGTTAACCCGTCTGAAATTGTGAATGTTGATACCGCCATAGATTTAAAATTCGTCTTTCATTTCCTTTACAGGCAACTGTGCTGGAGTCAACCGCGTATCCTGACCGCTGGATTTTGGTCGGGAATACGCATCTCTACTTTCATCCTGACGCTGATCATATCAGACTCCTACAGGGTGGAATGGGAATACTCTTTTTGGAAAATTTGTTGAAATCGCTGTCGTCAAAGGTACGATGCTTTTAATTATGTACAGTCCTGTCAGAAGTTTCATAATTGCCCTGTCAGAAGTTTCATAACGGATAATACTAGTTATTTTGCCCTTTCCTTAAATTACCTTAAATTGCATTGTCCAGCGAAAAAGGTGGATGTTCCTCCTGTGGTTGTCGCTGGTTTGAGTGATTTCGGTCACACATGATGTCGGGACTGGTTTTTGGTTAGTGTCTGGTAAAGGATTCCGGGGCATCCCACACGTATTTCCAGGGTTTGGCTTCCCACTCCTTGTCAAGCTTGGGTTTGAACGCGTCCACTATCTGTGCTGACCGTATTCTCTGACAGGGTGTTCCAGTTTTGCACCACTCTGGTTGAGAAGAAGTGGTTTCGAGTCCTGGTGTGAGCAAATGGCTTTGGAATCTTCTTCAAGTCAAGTTTAAGTTCAAGTTATGTTTATTTCAAACTAAATTCAACATAAAGAGCCAATTTGGCAGAGAGAAGGCTCGAGGGCAAAGGGCCAAACAGTCTTACTGTGACCTCGAAGAGTTTTTTGCTCGAAGAGTTTTCTATCATGGTTTTCATGATCTGTGACTATCATGATTCTATTCATGAACGTTTTGCATGACAAGCATTGCCAGGAAAAGCCGAGAAACTGCCCTAAAAGCATCTGCTGACTTTTCCGATATCATGATGACACACAAAAAAGTCAGCAGGAGGTGTTACGGCTCTTCTTGTATGCGTAACGTTTTAATGTGTAATGTTTGAAAAAACATGAGAGCTAACATCCTAAGTGTTACCTGCTTTGAACCGCGCATCCTTGTGTTATCTGTTATGAAATTTCTGACGTAGTGTTGGGAAAACCCCTTGCTTGGTCCGATGTTGCAACGCGCGGAAACGTTTATTTTACAAACGTAGAGATAGACTAAAATTCTGGAAGCAAGGACTCTCCAGGCCACTTATTACATACAACTGGACTTTCTGATCGCTATCAGGAAGCCGCCAGCGCTTTAGTTTTAATACTTTTGAGGTAAGTGTGCACACAGTCCGATTCTTGCAGTCGGATGTGAATTCCCTCCATTGGTCCGAAATTTTGAGGCAGCGCATGCAGGTTTACCCATAGTGACGCGAATTTCTCATGCGAAATCTTATCAGACTCTGTGTTCACGTGGCTTAAACAACTGAACTGGCAAAGCTGGAGTCGAGACTCGTGTCTTGGAGACATCCCATAGCACTTTGCTCTGCAGTTGTCCGCCTAGTGTATTGGGATCCCCAAACGTAAGTGACGGGATATCTATGATTTCGTAAAAGTGTTTCGTCTGTCCGTCTGTTAGCATGATAACTATCGAAGGGGTTTAGATATTTTGTTCAAACTTGTCATGATGACTCTTTGAGCCAAAATACAGGTGAAGTTTGAAGATGGGGCTCTGTATCCTTATATTTAGGAGTGGGGGAGGGGTTTCAAATTAAGGAAAAAAAAAAAAATTTCGACAGCCAATAAAATTGTCGGTTTAGGGGTAAGGAAATATGCGTAATCCGAATATGAAAATTATTTTCCAGCCGGACAAGTAGTTAACCCGGAATCCGGCAAAAAACAGAAAAATTGTGAGAATAGAAGTTTAATCTGAAGTTGATCATAGAGGTTCGATTTATGGCTGCGGAAACATACCGAATCGGAATATGGAACTTATTTTCTCGCTGTACAAGTGGTTCACCCGGAATCCGGCAAAACCGGAAAATTTGTGAAAAGTAATAGTTTAATCTTAAGTTGATTAGATTCGAGGTTTGATTTTGGGGTAAGAGCCTAGTCACACTGGGCTCATTTCCTGGCTTTTTGGGTTGCAAAAGTAGAAACAAAGAAAAACAACAAGATACATCTAATTCTGAACGTTGTCGTTTTAAATTCAGGAGATCAGTTAGAGCAAAACAGGGCGTATAATTATGTCACAGGAATCGTAATTAACCCTAAATGCAGTCTGCTCATTATCCCCAAGCTGCCCATCAAATCTCACGTCCCCTAGGGATTTTCAGTTGTTCGTCAAATAGGCCGCGTTTTGAGCCCAGTGTGACTAAGCTCTAGGGAGACAGGATGAATCCGAATATGAATTTCTTGCCGGAGAAGTAGTTCGCCCGGAACCCGGCCACAACTGGGAGTTTAGCATGAAGTTTTAAAAAACTAGGGTGAGGAGACGTGCCGTTGCAGCATACTAAAGATCGACTAGAGATTCGGTAACGGGGTAAGGAGACATGCTGAATCAAATTTTGAAATTTATTTTCTTGATGGAAAAGCTGGAAAAATTTGTCAAACATTCGGATTGAAAGGTTCGTCTGTCAAAGTCATCAGCGCTTTTGCTCTGCATGCAGTTCGCCGAGAGTACTGCTAAAAGGAATTTTGTCAAGTGGTCAAGTTGGTCTAAAGTCGATAGAGATTAGATGTTGGAGTAAACATGCATGCTGAATCATATCGGAATTTGGTTATAGGTTATAACAAAATGTTAGAGGGGTTTGGCCAAGACGGAAATCTACAAGATTCGCTTGTCGGAATTAACTAGTCGAATAAATGTTCAGTATTTGGGATCCCATCGAAACCTTTGGTCATTTTTCATTCCTCTGTCACCTACTTTCTATATATCTCTTCGGGTTTCATCACTTATCGTGACATAGGTCACTTGGTCTATATCCACCAGCTCCAGTTATCTGCTGTGTTAATCCAAGGTCAGGCTTTGATGCATTTCATTCAAAGTGTTTTAGTGACGAAACCAGTCTGTAGCCTTAGATAATTCTGTTTGACGTTCGGTCCGAGCAGGACCCCTGTTGCACTATGCTTAATTTTAAGAATCGTATTCAGTATTTAGTTAGGGCCCCGTGTTGTATATGATCTTGATATTATGTATGTATTATGTTCGCTGCTATGAACGGTGTCAGTCCACCTCGGCTAGTAGGCCACAGGTTTGTCTAGATAGATGACTTGCACCTTCGCTAGGATGTGTACCAGCATGGCTAGGGACTTCTAGAGTGACTGCGACTGAACTAGTACTAGTAACCTGTTCCTTATATCCGGTTTTCTGACTGGTCCTGGGGCTAGTTGGCAATTACGGTGTCAGAATGTGTTCCGCCCACACCCTGGGATCCGGTTATGCATTGTCCAAATAGGTGTTGTAAGGTGTATTACGGCGTATAAGCCTTGTTACAGATTCCTCTTTTCCTCGGGGCTCGCTGTAATAAGGCGAATAAAGGAGAATAGAGCTCGGTTCTATTCTCCCTTATGCAGGGCCAATTAAATCTCATGGTTTGTTCCGCCAGCGGGCCGAGGAGAGGAGCAGAGTCTTGCCAAAGGAAGCACTAATGTTCTACTTTTTTGGAAGTTAAAGGAACAAATTTTCTCCAAAAGAACGTTACGACTGCTTATTGTTAGTTCCAGGACCAATGCTGTCCATCTGTTAATTTAATGGCTTTTTTTTTACAATATAATGGGCGTCAAACTGTACGCGTGTACTTCAAGTAGTAATAAGAACGATCTTTCCGGAGCTCGAAAAATTTTATCAACGTGGCAGCACCGAACGCCGCATTAATGAAAACCTCTTGAGTTCCTATTTGAAGGGGCGCGTGTATTAAGACTTAAACGACGCCGGATAGCGCTATTCAGCTTATTACGCCTATTTGAACAATGCTTTATCTTCGTCTCTACATCCTGTCGACACTCACTAGTACTTCACTTTACTCCAAACCGCTAGATGGCTGGATATACGGAAAAGTGAAGGCATTCAAGTTAACTTGAGTGATGGATCCAGACGATTCCTACCACTATAGCTATTTTATGTGTTTCAGAATCCTGATAAGGATATATCACTGCTTTTCTGTGGTGACTTCAACAGCTCACCTTCTAATGGGGTTCTCGAGTTGATGAGGAATCAGCATATTCCTACTAATCACTCGGACTGGAGGTCAAGTAAGTTCGCTTTTTTATTCATGATTGCCCATCGTTTAATGCCATTGCAGTGACAGATCAAAAGAAACGCTGTATAGCACCATTTATATCTCTTTGTGTATTTGTCAGGCTAACATTACCCCTGGCGGAGGTAATTGCTTTTTAGACTATCCTACTTGCTTCGCTTAATTACACGCTTGGTGATTAATTCTAAGGTAACGCTGTCTCATAGGGGGTTCCAAAACACGCTCGAAGCACCCCAGCCAGATAACTTTTTTAATTTTTTTTTTCAATTGCTCATTATTTATACCAATTATCCACTGGATAGAATACGCTTACTACACTGATATCAAACTAGACGACAAAATAAGCAATTAGATTAATTACATACAGTTGGTTTATCAAGTGATCAAATAGATTATGCTAGGTATGCGAGAACTCGCTAAAATAAGGTTGTCAAGTTTTCATAAGAACATCAATATCGGTTACTTGTCCATGTGTTTAGAGCGTCGTCATAGTTTCAATCCAATTCAACTCAGTTTGAAATTTCACATATTATTCGAGAAACATGCGACGAGCCAAAATTAACATACACAAAAGTACAATATATACAATTAATAACTATTTTGCAGACCAAAAAATCAACCCGGCATTAAACGTATTAACAAACGAGGGCACAAAACTAAGCTCATATAGAGCATAAGCTCATATCGAGCAAAAAATAAAGCCAGTCATTATATCTCTATTGTTGTATGCAGATTCATTTTAACCGTTTGCATGCGGTGCGTCGTGAATTGTAGTAAAAGGCGATTCTGGCGTTCTCGAAGGTTCAATTTCCGAAAAGCAAAACGAAAGTCGACAAGGCGGAAGATCTCATGGTAAATAAAACTTTCCGATATCTCTTTCCACTCCCGCCGTTAGTTGCGTTTTTGCAGATACTATGGTATCTGATACCACGGTCTAAAGTCGTTTTTGCAGTTACCGTGGTATCTGATGTTGATTCGCAAATGTTGATTCGCCTACCAGAACAGTTCGAACAACATTAACAATGGAAGTTCGAGTTGTGAACTATATGGTGTTGACAATAACATGTCTGATTGAACATTAGCCGAAGTTGCAGTAAAGTAGCGGATCTTTAGTTCTTCATATACTACCAAAATCGCCTGTAATTGGCGCGCACCAAGAAACGATCAAAATTTACGAAGCGCTGTCCGAGGCCGAAGCTGTGCTACTATGAAAGAAGAAGATAGAAAGAAAAGAAAGGGTTGAGCTAATATGATGTGGAGGTTTGACAGATCATGTTTGGTCCTCGTGGAGATAATGTTTATTTCGCACTGGTGTCGCACATTTCTACGGAAGATGAGATGAATTTCTACGGGAGAAGTTGCAGAAGATAAGAACATGCTATTTTAACCACGCGAAGCACCTGCTTTATTTGCCAAAGTTATACCAAAGATACATGCTAACGGAGCGTTTCGAAGTTAAAGATGCAAGCGTCACACTTTTAGAAATTTCGTCGGCTCTGCCGAAAATCATAATACAAAGCGTAGAGAAAAGTCTTTCGCCTCTAAATAACTCTAAGAAATTTTGAATAGTCGAACTGATCAGAGTTAAAAATCCCATCAACAGTGGACTTGAAACCATTGATCGGTTCAGCATTAACCGCATCTTCGGTAAGGCTGTTCCAAGGATCAACAATTCTGTTGCCAAAACCCCACTTAAAAACGTCCTTGTGGAATCTTGACTTTGTAAGCCTGTACGCGTGACCCCGATGATGACGGTTAATGCTGAATCTTACTAAATCGGTCACTTCAAAATTGTCATAACTTCCATTGATTAATTTGAATATTTCAATCAGGTCTCCTCTAAAAAATCTCTATGCAATGGAGGGAAGGCACAACTTGGCTAATCTCACTTGGTAGGGAAGATTGCGCAGATCTGGTACGAACTTCGTAGCTATCCGTTGAATTTTTTCATAAGCCTCAATGGACAAAAGGGCCGAGCCAGCACATGACACGCTACATTCTTTTCTGGCCGATTAACGAAAAATTGTACATTGTGTTTGTTGTGTTTTATTTAATTCTTTTATTTTATTTTACGTACTCCACTTTTCAAGTGGCGAGTCAGAAATAAATTACTTATTTACTTAATTAATGTAAAATTCGTTTTGAAGTTGGCGTTTCGAGTTCCGAGCCCGCAATGGCGCATATGTATGTTTCATCTTTGCTTTTGCGGTCGATGTCTTCTAAGTCGGTAGTACATTCTTAGTAGTCATAGGACTGGTCCAGATGTCAGGTAACCTATTCTCAAACTTTCAATGGGTGAGAAGCCCAGCCGAACTTGATGTGCGGCGGGGATACCACTTTGCAAAGCAGGGGTAGAGGAAAACATGGACCACTTTCTCAGTCGATGCCAGGAGCTTTCGGAGTTTAGGGGATCTTATTTTGAGAGGAGTGTTTTGCTTCTTCCCGATATCCTGAATAGCACTTCGGAAGTTCGGAAAGGGTTATAACAAAGGTGTGCGAATTTATCGACGGAGCGCTGAAGCTAAGAGCGACCAAGCTTAGTAGCGAGGCTTCATAGCCGTAGGAAAATATTGTTGTTGTTTTCTTTTGTAATGTGTACTATTGTTGTTTTATGCATATGGCCCCTGGGCTTTTAAATACACTTATTATTATTATTATTATTGTAGTTAGATCATTATGAATTTGTAATTACATTTTCTCTAAACGGGTTATAGTGTGCTTGGTCTCTAGCGAAGTAAGGGGCGTAACAGCCATGATTGAGCTGAGCGATTTTTTATTTATTTATTGAGCGACTGAACTTGTGTTTATTTAACGTGAAGAACAGACCTTTACCTTCACCTTTTTCAGAAGTGGAAGAGGCTGTAGAACATCTTTTCCTCGTAAACCCAATAAAGATGGAAAGTGCGTGCGGAACTCCCAAATATACAAACTACACGGCTGGTTTCAAGGACTGCTTGGACTACATTTTCTACCAAGTGGAGAAACTCAAAGTGAGCCAAGTAGTGCCGTTACCGAGTGAAGAAGAACTAAGTGCACATGTTGCCCTGCCTAGTGTCGTATTCCCTTCGGATCACGTCTCCCTAGTGGCTGACTTAAAGTGGATTAGTTAATTTTTGAAACTTTCTCAAGAAACAAGGTGATTTTCATAACATATGATTGGAATTGACGAGGACAGCCGAGAAGACGCCCGTTAAAGGGTAAGGCTGTTTAAGCTACGTGCACACACAATCCGATAAGGTTTCGCGTACGAAAATACGAATGCGAAATTCCTGTTACTATGGGGCAACTTACATGCTATGAGTCAAAATTTCGGACCGAAGGAGAAAATTCGCATCCGACTGCGAAAATCGGACTCTGTGTGCACATACTTGTTGTAGACTTGAAGGTAGTCAAAGGGCTTAGCAGTCGTCTTCTCAAAGTTCAGAAGCACAATAGCGTCATCCAACGTCGAATTCCTGCTCCCAAATAAAATCTTCTTCCCTTTTCTCTTGAGAGTTGTTCCCGCTGGTTCTGTCTGTTCAAGTGACAGTGAGTAGGGAGAACATGCAACGGGGGTTTTTGATTGGCTCACGTGCTACTGGTTAAAGAAATCTGCTCCAAACAAACTGCGCTGATTGACGATTACTACGCAGAGTGAAAGTAGGTGCACTGGCAAAGTAATCAAACGGTATTGGGTGCTGTGGTCTAGCTTAAAGTGCAGTTGAAAGCCTACACAATTCCATTAGTTTGTTCCCAAATAACCCAATCCCATCTTTCGTACACTCGATATCAGGTCAGTCGAGCCAAAAATGTTTTCGCAATTACCGCGACCCCATCAAAGAGAAAATTAGTTTGATATTGTTGAAAATGGTACACATGAGCTTATTTTCACGGTGGACAAAAATGCATAAGTAAAGACATGGGACCGGTTTATCTTTTCTTCTGGTGTTCTCGAACAGTCGGCAAGCCATGCTGGGAGAAAGGTTTGAAGTGCCATTCTACAAACCTTCTAAGAAGCCGGTTTAGAAAGTAACATATAATATACGGGTTAAACGAGGTTTACCTGGTAAGCTGAAGTTTGTTCCGTGGGTTCATTTGATATAGACCCGATATTATGTGAGGGTAGCGGTGTGAAAATCATACCATTTGACCTTGTGCTACGCTGAGGTTTAGACGTTTTGTGTTTGTAAATTCTATGATAAATGAAGGTAACATGGGGTTGGATTGTAAAAGGAAGAAGGTTTGGATCAGCGGAGGAAGAGGTAAGATCAGGACAATCCTGATGCGAGGATACGTCTTCTCCACTTCATGAATTAGCATGCCCCAGAGGAGTTTAGGAAAAAAAACTCGGATTCGGATGAATGCCTAGACCTCGTGTAACGAGTAATTGCACAAGTTACGGTCGAATAGGCAACGCAAACTTTCAAACGGACATCAAGGTTAGTAAAGCGCTTGCCCGCTCATTGAATATTTTGTTTTAAATGTTTGATGACAGCGACAGGGGATTCTAAAGACCATGACTGAAAAGTAATTTCAATCCAAACCTTTCTTCCAGCATTGCTTGGCGACTGTTCGAGAACGCTAGAAGAAAAGATAAATCGGTCCCGTGTCTTTACTCAAGCTCTATTTTCCTCCGTGAAAATAAGCTCATGTGTACCATTTTCAGCAATATCAAAAGGGTTTGAAGCGCCATTCGATAAAACTTCTAAGAAGCCGGTTTAGAACAAAGTAACAACATGTAACAGTAACGTCAAGAAAGAAACTGACAAAATTTCTACATAACGGACTATTCAGGTGCCAGTTATTGTTCACAAAACTCAGAGATGATTACATAAGCAGGCACACACATAAGGCGCGTAAAGGGAATCCGACGAACATCCTACTGGCTAAGCTTGCCAGCTCTTTTCCTTACTCCATGGTCCAGTTCTCTCATTCCTCGAAGAACCAGCTCCTCCTGCCATGGGAGACCGACTACCTGCACAGCAAGGGGTAGGCCAATAGCGCCTTTCGTCGTCTGAAAAGAAGAAGAAAATAATTGTTGCGTTTTTGATCTGAATCCTCAGTTCTCAATTTCCGATTCTCGTCAAAATGATGGTTTTTGCTCTTCCCAATTCTCCTTCTCGCTTTTAACAAAAACAGTAATTGTGCTACCCGTTAAAACCTGTTTATACTGGCTGAACATTCGCCCTTCGTTTACCAACCAGGAAGGAGAACGAAGAATCGAGCATCGAAGCAACTTCTCGATTCTGCAGAATCGCGAAGCTTTCGCGTTTTCGAATCTGACAAAAACGCAAAGAAGGAGAGTTGGCTGCATCTCGATAGTCATAAAACGCGAAATAGGAGAATTGAGAGGAGAACTGAGATCAAAGTGGCAACTAATAATTGTTATCTAATTGTTTAAATAGCTCATCTGCGTAAAAGCTAACGACGGGGGTCTCTAGGGAATTGATTGAGTCACTCATCGCTATGGGACACAAGATCCTACCAGAAATAAGTATGCCGGTTCTAGAACACTATCCAAAACACGGTCTCGATATTAATACACTTAGTTTAACTGAAAAGCAACTTATTTTTGTGTCATTTAGTTATGACGTTCATAAGATCTGCGGCCGTCCCCACAGCGTAAATTCTACTATGACGCGGGAAATTTTAATCTCAACACAAACGCGGCTTTCAGTGGGCAGTGGTGAGATTGGTGAAGATGCTTTGTGCGCGCAAAAAAACAACAAATTTTTCTCGTAAGGAATACAACAAAAATACAAGCGCATAGAGGTACCACAAATCACACGGACATACTATTTGAAAATCGGTTATTTGTGAATAGCGGAACAACCAAGTAACGCATTTTCAGCGGCCCTTCAAGCCAATTTAAGTGAATAAGTGATGGGTAACTAGATTTCCTACCCTAGGCCTTTTCGGTTAAACTTTCAATACGTCAGATTTTTGGTATTGACTAAAGCTTTAGTCGATTATCTACGGCCCGTTTCCATGACGTCCTGAAAGAAATAGGAGAATTCGACTAAATTAATGTTGCAGAATATATATTTGTATCTGCATATATAGAGCCGAGCGGCCAGCGAGGCCCCGGACGCGTTTACACACATGAACCGTTCTAGGGACAATCAGTTCCGTTAGTAAATGGAAAATATGGACTGTTTGTGCGACGTCCCGACCCGTAGATAATCGGCTAAAGTTTAGCCAACACCATAATTTTTTAAACATTTATTTTTACTGATCCGTCACATTTACCTTATAATTTCTGATTTAGCATAAATAAATTCTTAAAACCATACGTCCTTGCTACGGCTGAGAGCAGGATTTGTAGTTCAATATACCTTATTTGACATGTTTCGCTAATGGACCCGTTTTCCAGCATTGTTTCGGGCGTGCACACGTTTTCTCTTATACTTTTAGCTTTCACATCTATGACTAAAATACAACTCTTTTTTTCTGGCACTTGTCATAAAGAAAAAATGTCTGAGGAACAAGCCCACTCTATATGATATGGTATGCCTGATTCAACTATAGTTAAACGCGTTAGGTCGGTAGCGCATGGCGGAGCTGGAAATGATTATTCTGAGCACACTCCCTCTCTGAGTAAAACGAATGTTCTCGATTTTATCTATACCTGATAAAAGTATACATGAACATCAGCCTTACTGGCGGCGCTGATCTCCGATTCTCTACCTTCAGCCAGGAAGTGCCGTGGGCGATCGGGGCCAAGTCATCCTGGTGCTTTCGCAGAACCTTTCTGTCACCTTCTCCAGAATTCTTTAGGTATCCGACTGAAGCTGGGGGCGCATTCTCGCACTAGGACTCCTCAGGGAATCAAAGGAAACGACGAGAATAGAGGGAGTCACTCCACGCGGACCCGCGTACAGAAAGAGCGAGAACACGGGGAATGCTTCCAAAATGGATTTGTTCGAAACCAAAGAAATATGCAGTTGAAGACTAGTCTGGTTCCACTTTATTTTTGGTTTTATTTACTCTGGTTGTCTTTAATTAATTTTACATTGCACCAACACCAGCAAAAATTGATTCCCCTCCGAATCTGAAAGGGAGCCCTTTCTGGTATCCAAAACCGTGGAAACCGTGGAAATGGTGGGATACCTATGACATCGCAAACGTTATCCGTCTGTCCGTCTCTGCGCACTATAACTCTCGAAGGGAATGAGATATTTTGACGAAACTTGGTGTGAGGCTATAGCAGTCCCTACCCCTTTATTCTCAAACTAGTATAGCTCTGCGCGTGGATACCGGCATTCATTTGTTTATTATGTGTGACATCGGAGAGACTTTGTGTAATTGAAGGTCGAAGTGGTTGATATAAAATGTTCAAACGAGAAAATATCAAGCGAGGATGTTGTTCAATGAGGATTCACCGGTAAAGTACTGGTCAAAATCGTATATGGGTCCTTCAGTCCTATCTTTAGAGGATGAAGAAGGGTTTGGAATTCACGGTAAAAACATGTATCTTTTATAAGCTAATAAGATATTCATTGAGGGGGTAAGGAGGTCCGTTGAATCCATATGTCGTATTTGGGCTCTGCCCACGAGAGATATGTTTTGATTTATTGCTGAATAAATTGAAATTGAAAAATTGCTGGACAAATGGTTCATCACGAATTCGGCTGAAACTGAAAATTTGGTTGAAGCTCAAAGTTGTCTCTGAAATCGATTAGAGATTCAGTTTCTGGGCAAGGAGACATGCTGAGTCCATTTTCAACTTTATTTTAACAGCTAAAATATTCAAGGAATCTGACGAAAACTGAATTGCGAAGACATGAGCCAATTGTTTGAATCAAATGTTAGATCTTTGGGATCCCATCGAAACCTTTGGTGTTAATGATGGTGATAATAATTGGAGCATTCCCCGTCTGTGGGGACTCGCGAGAACACGGGGAGCGAGTCCCCGGAACAAACAAAAACGCGGGGACTCTTCAAGTCGAGTACTCGGGGAACGGCGAGAATACGCCTTTGGTAGGCTTTTGCTTGTCTTATGTAGTAACGCCACTAACTCCCGACCCAAACCGAACGTTAGGCGCCACCGAGACTCGAACCTGGGTCAGGAATACCAGACCCACCCTGGACACAAGAAGTCTGTCTACTCACCTTAGCTACGAGCTCCAACAGTTTGTCCTTGGTCGGATACGATTTCAGTTCTTCCTGATCCTCCGTAGACTCCTTAGAAACAGGTACGATGCCAGCTGGGAAGTTCAGAATGTTGTAGATCATGGTGTAGCTGACGAGCGCTGAAAATATCTGGTTTGAATTCGCCATAGCAGCTTGCCGGCAGCTCGTCGCAGCGCTCACTTTGGCCAGTTACTCCAATTCGGTTGTTACTTCATCGTTATCTTCATTTATCCTTGGATCTGGACCTTATATGGTGATATAGACTAGTAGCCAGGGTCGTCGCTAGCCGAAATTCGAGGGGGGGGGGGGGTTGTATTGATAAAACTCGTGATACCTGCAGGCGTTGAAGTCGTATCTCCGAGCTCGGGCGGTTCGAAGGGCTTGGGAGTTGACTACCTCAAAATATACGACTGGCAGACGGTCGGCAAGGCAATTCGCTTCCGTAATTGCCGGACCCGCAGCAGTTTCCAACGATTGTATACCAGACAGTATGAAAATGAGCGCCGCTCGCGAAAAAAAAAAAAAAAAAAAAGGCTGTGACTGTTTTCTTTTACACTGCTTCCCCCCCAAAAAAAATCTAGCTTTTAATGTGACCCAAACTCCGAAATTCCAAACTTAAAACCCGAATGAAATAGCTCGACCTTTCCAGTAAACAGAGTTTACTACGAAAGGCACCGCAGGCAAATTTTGTTGAATCCTGTATGATCAGAACGTCTTTTTGGATCCCAAATGAAAGCAAGGGCCACTTAGCACGAACCTACCTGTCTGTCTTTGTTCACGACGAATCCAGGAAAATGTGAGACATTTAGCTGGAAGTTGGTAATGTGTTTCAATTCGACCCTTTCCGAAAAAGAAGTACTGATCATCCAGAAAAAAAACTTGAAACAGAGTAGACTTGTTCTGAAGAATCTTTGATAGAAACTAACAAATTCTTGAAAATATACGCCACAAGCATATTACTTGAATCGAGAAATGTTGGTACACAACAGATTGTGTTTAAAACTTGGGTTAAAACTGTGTGCTGCAGGGTGAAGTTCATGGTTTGACGACTGTCTTTTGCGAATCTTGGAAGTTCAAATCTGACAATCATACTTCTCATTCTGACAAAAAAAATGATAAAAAAAATCTCTTCGTATCCGAACAACTATAGAAATAGCCCGCCTCTTTATGTCAATCTGGCAAGCTCGAAACATGCGACTGAGAAAGCAATTCTCAGATGCCCGAGAGCCCAAACCGCCGAAACCATTTAACCCATGTCCAAGCTGGATGTCAACTCAGTTTCTTGGTAACACTTCACTGAACTGACTTTTCTGGGCGTACTGCCAGCCCTCCATTTAACTTTCCTGGGTGAGTGCCCAGTTTAGCTGAATTTGTGTGGTCGGGCGCTCTACGACCGCCCAGTTAAGCTCAACTTTTGTGGTCGCCCAGTCTAGCTTTTCTTTCTACGAGAGGGGTGGTATCCCCCTCCCATAGCAACGCCCCTGTTAGTAGCTCAAGGTAAATAAGCTGAAGGGATTCCAAGGATAAAGCTACACAGTTTAAGAGTCCGATTGCGAGCTGTTTGAGAACAAGCAACATGCAATTGTCCTGTCGTCTCGAGGTAAGTTTCTACCTGGTTTCTACTGAGTTCCGTGACGGAAAAAGGATCGAGTTTGTGCAGTTTCTCGCGAAGTTAAGAACTGAAAAAAGTTGTCTACTGTCAAATCGTGACAGCGTGCTCCAAGTAACTCTGGTTGTGCTGATCGACTAGGGAAAGGAGTCTGGGGAAGTGTCCATCGGAACGAGGATTCCCGTTTGCCTAAGGCAATAATCGGGAGCGCGACGTCAGCGACAATTCTGTTTCTTCCGTGTCATCTCGTTTTTAGAAGATATGGAACGGTGGTCTTTTCAGAACACATTTGACACTTGACTGCGAAAAACACATACGTTATTCTAGCAATATTTCGACCCTTCTTGAAATATCGCTAGAATATTTCGTTTTTCTAGCTTGAGACTGAAGACGACCGATGCCAAGAAGGGCCGAATAAAACTCAGCTGACGTATTTGTTTACACTTCTGGTTCGCAGCCAGCTTGGACTGAAGGAACATTTATGAACAAAATCCTGCTCTCTTGCAATAACCTTCCCCTTCGAAAACGGGCAATACATCAAGGGGGTAAGAAATTATTTGAATTTTCGTTCTGAAGAAAAATTATTGATAGTTTGCTTTCGTTACGTGGAAATGCCGCGCTTGCTTCTCAAGAAAAGCTTAAAAATGTTCTTCGTTTGGAAACGTTCCACTTCAGGAGCAAAGTGGAGTCTGAGATCGCACTCGATCTTGCCACCTTCCTTCCCAATCACGTGACTTACGTGTAAGGCTTCCCTCCAAGCCAATCTCAGGCGCGGGACAAGCAAATCCGGGACAAATCATGAGATCCAAGCCTTCTCTCCTCCAATTGTCCATCAAATGTCGCTTGTAGTCATCTCGGGTACTGAGTGCGGCCCATAGTTCCCCAGTTTTGTTCAGCCCAGTCCCTCTAGCAGCTGAAAAACAAAGTTTAGCAAGTACTCCTACATAGAAGTCAAACTCAGTGGCAGCCGTAACTGATTGTAATGAGCGCCGTGGTTTCCATGGGAAAGGGGGTCTAGGAGATAAGCCTATATTGTCGCTGGACAATGCGATTTAAGGTAATTTAAGGTAATGATTGTAACTCAAAGAGTATCTAATTGTATATATTGTCATTTTATAATTGTAGATATATAGTTACCGATCTAGTTTAATGTTTTATGAATTGACGAATTTTTATTTATATTTATTTACGTAGAAGTCTAATTCATATTTATGCGTATCATTTAAACGTAACCGACATAAGTCAAGAATAAATCAAAAAGGGTTATTATTTTCGTTGACGTCCTATGCTATTCGTTGTAAAAGAATATTTGGAGAATATAATGAGATCTGAATCTGAAGACTACCCAATGAAGAATTTTCAAGAATTAGTTACATGGAGTTACATGGTTTTAATAGTATACAGTACCAACTGTCACACTGCATACTACTTTTGGCAAGACTGGATGCTGATATAGCAAGACAGGATGCTACTGGATACTACTGCTTAAGACTGGCCCAGCCTGAGGCACATTCAATGATAGTATTCCGTACTATTACATATCAATACATGCAACGTTTACTATCATACTATCATACAACTATACAGGCTACAGATTTTTCATCGGGTAGTAAATCAAATCAGCACTAATAGTAATAGTAAATCAAAGCGACATCGACGGCTTCAAAGCGACTTGGAAATCAAGTGCGGGGAAGCAACTCTTTTACACCCCTGTCCACTAAGGAAATGCCAGTCTCTAGGCATACTCGTGATCTGAAGTGAAAGTATTTGTTGCACCACTAAATGACATTAAGTGAGAGCAAAGTTTTCGATGCATTTACTTTCAATACTTCCAATTTGCCGAGACACAAAGAAAGGGAACAAGTCTCTCCACCCCATTGAAAAGGTCGGCGATACAGATTTGACAAATTTTAACAACTGTAGGCTGTCTCCTCCCTATGGCTATAGGGCAGCGAAAGAAGATTTCACCTCCCTCTACCGCTCAATACCAAAATCAACCATGTACTCGTACACTTACCAGCAAAAGTTTTAGCGAGGATTGGCGATGCGAATTTAATTAGCTGACCGCCGACGGCCAGAATCCAATGTGGAAGGTAGACTGCCACTTTAGAGAGTAGCATGATATTCTCGACGCGCTCTCCAAGTAGTAGCTTCTTCACGGAGCTGCCTTCGTCTGCATGCATGATCTTGAAGGCAAGAAGGATCAGGTTCTCAGTATCCGGATTTCTGCGGAGGAAAGACAAGGTTGACGCCAGTCTTAGCAAACGATCCACACTGCGATTGACGCAAGGTAATCTGACGATCTGTGCAGGGGCGGATCCAGCCTTCCGTTCTAGGGGGGGGCCACAAGGCTGATTTTTTTCGCGTTTTAAGTGTCCTTGTCGGTCTCTTATTTAACAAAAATGTGGTTTTCATATATTACAATAATGGTAAAAACTGTACTTGATTAACTGACAACTGTTTACAAGAAAAATTCAAGCTCCACTTGTAAAAAGATTTTAGAGTCTAGTTACAGTAGTTAGAACATGCGTTAATGCAGACTTTCCTTAAGTGCAGTAAAACAAAACAAAAAACTACAGCCAGTCTAGGGGGGGGGGGCGATCGCCCCCCTCGCCCCCCCTCTGGATCCGCCCCTGGATCTGTGAGCAAGCAAATACAAGGAACAAGACCAAAGGTTTCGATGAGATCCCACAAATTTAACATTTCATCGAGACAATTGGGTCTTGTAGATATCCGGTCTTCGCTAGACTCCTTAAACATTTTCACTACTAAAATTTATAAATAGATTAAGGATGGATTCGGTACGTGTGTTTACCCCTATAGCCTATGTCATATCCACTTAGCAAGATGTTGATCATAGCTTCCTTCCTACAATTTCTGATTTTGGCCGAATTCCGGGCAAACCACAAAAAGCTCACAAACAAGTCAGCAGGTCTCCTTACCCCTACGAACCTCTAATGAACTTCAAATAAAAATTTACTCTTAACAAAGTTTCTGATTTTAGCCGGATTCCATGTGAACAATATGTCCAGTGAGAAAACGATTGTCATATACGGATTGAGCACTTCTTCTTACCCGTAAAAAGCACATCTAATCAAACTGAAATAAAACAACAAATTTTCCGGTTTTGACCGGATTCCGGGCGAACTACTTGTCCGGCGAGAAAATAGTATTCATATTCGGATTCAAAATGTCTTCTTACCCCGACACCAAGCCTCCAATCAACTCGAGACTAAACTTTTACTTATCACAAATTTTCCAGTTTTTCCGGATTCCGGGTCAACTACTTGTCCGTCGTGAAAATAATTTTCATATTCGTATTCAGCATGTATCAGCACAAACAAGCTAAACATACGTAGATGAACATGCAATGCCGCAACGGCGCAACGCCATCTACCCACTCAAAAAAGGAACATCCCCGAGATACTGAACTAGAGCGAACTTAGACACCATCATTTTCACAATAACCGGAAGAGTTAGCTTGACTTCCGGAAGACCGAGATATCTGGTAATCTGGAAGGCGAAGCCTAGCAATTTAGTCCACCTAGTGACCCTCGAAGGCAGCGATGTTAAAGGTGCCCTTTCACTTCGAGGGCCCGATTCAAAATGTCCGCCGGTCAGTAGCTGTGTAGCGAAATGATTTACGCTACATCGAGAAGTTCGGTCAACTGGTCTTCTTACCTGAACGGCACGAGCTCATGTCCGGCTTCCTGGAGCACCTCAATGGCTTCTCTGACAACTCGCTTCATACCCGGAGTGGCTGGTACAAAGTCATCTTCCAGATAGTAGCCAATCTTCAAAGGCCGGTGGCCATCAAGAACCTAGGAAGTTAAGTCAAAACGAGGCTACCTTCCATCGAAAAAAGCACGAAACCTAGAGCGTGTTCCACCCTTCTAACAGGAGTTACTATTTCCGTTCCATCTTCACGAAAAGTTACTACGCTTGACCGTTCCAACCTCCTCGGAATAGTAACTAACAGTTACTATTTGCTTACCATGCTCGGGAGCGTAGTAACTACGCATCTCTGTAACGAGATTGGTCAGACTCACCCGCGGCGTGATATCCTGCTGGAAAGTAGAAAAATCGTTCCAGCCTTGACGGCAGAAAGCAAAGATTTGTGACGTCATGCGTCACAAATCGGATGGACAAATAGGATGGAACGCGCTCGTAGTAGCGGAGGAAAGGTTATGCAGGAAATATCGGCATTGCACGCCATTCAGTTCGAAGATATTCCCGGTAAAGATTTCCTTGGTACTAAAGGACCCTCTTGCTTGTTCTGCCTTTTATATTATCCCTACCTTCCTTATGGGATTATAAGCTTCTGAAATCCCTGCCTTTCGGCATTTTTTTTTTTTTGTACCTACGGCTTTTTAGCGCTTTTTCTGTCTAGTCGAGTTGTGACAGTCAGACGTAAACTTTACCGAAAGCTTCAAGGTCAGCTGACATCTCTGTCACACAAGGACATTAGAAGCTTAAAGATATTGTTTTTGTTTTTAGAAGACATGGTAAACCATCAGGTATACCTTTTTGGGATCCCAAAACGTAAGTTGATGGATCCGTACGACATCGCAAAAGTTGTCCGTCTGTCCGTCCGTCTGTTAGCGCGATAACTCTCGAAGGACTAAGATATTTTGATCAAACTTGGCATGAGGAATCTTTAGGTCAAAGTACAGGTCAAGCTCGAAGATGGGCTGTGTAGCTCTATATTTAGGGGTGGGGGAGGGGTTCGAAATTAAGGGGAACAAAAAATATTTTTTAAAAGCTAATGAAATAGTCAAATTAGGGGTAAGGAGACATGCTGAACCCGAATATGAAATTTATTTTCTCGCCGGACAAATAATTCACCCGGAATCCGGCGAAAACCTGAAAATTTGTGAAAAGTAAAAGTTTAATATGAAGTTGATTGGAAGTTCGATTTAGGGGCAAGGAAATGTGCTGAATCCGAATATGAATTTTTTTTTTTCGCCGGACAATAAGTTCGGCCGGAATCCGGCCAAAACCGGAGAATTTGTTTAAAGTAAAAGTTTTATTTAAATTTGATAAGATGTTCGATTTGCGGGCAAGTAGACATGCTGAATTCGCATATGAGAATCATTTTCTCACCGGAGGTATAGATCGCTCAGAATACGGCTGAAACCGGAAAATTTGTTAAGAGTAAAAGTTTAATCTGAAGTTGATTAGAGGTTGGATGTAGGGGCAAGAACAATTTTAGAAATGAACAAATATCTCCAATCAACCCTTCTACTGGAATAATTTTTAACCAGCAGTTAAGCCCAAACGAGTATCTAGGAGAAATTCAAAATTTTTCTCGGAGAAATTCCAATACGATCCGGTCAGCGCTATACATGATTTGAATGAATGGCGCTTTTTGTCTTGGAGTCTGCATGTGCAAACCTCCAGAAACGAACATCCCTATTTTGAAAACGTCACTCTCAGGAGAAGATTGCTCTCCGTGGCCATGTCTGTAAATGCATTCTCTATGGTGTGTTCAAGTATGGTTTCATTGTTCAGGTGTCCTTTAAAGATAGTTCAGTGAAACTATTTTTTCGTCGGACAAGTAGTACCGAAATTCCGCCGAAATCGGAAAATTGGCAGAAGTCAGGCAGGAAGTTTCGATCTGCCTCGTCAAAATAGATATGACTTAAAGGGGTAAACGTATATGCTGAATCCTGAATCCATGAATGCTGAATTCATATCTGAACTTAGTTTTTCACATGATTAGCTACTTGGCCTTAATCTGTTTCTAAATTTTAATAGTAAAAGTGTTCAACGAGTCACGCAAAGAAAATGCCCAATTGTCTGGATCAAATTTGAACTTTTGGGATCCCATCGAAACCTTTGGTCTTGTTGTTTTGGTTTCCTTTTATTTCGCTTGCTTTTCCCACTTTTTAACCACGGCAAGTTATTTTTCGAATTATTTTGGCGCAGGGTCGGAGAGCAGGAAGGCCGAAAGCGAGGACAAGCGCTAACAAGGAAATTGCTAATTTCACGTGAGAAGTAAAAGTATTCTCGAAAAACGATATTTCTGAGCCATTTGATCGTGAGAAGATCATTTCTAGCAAGACTTTTGCTTTAACACAAGCATATTGTTTCCAACAAACCCAGCTGTCATCAGCATTTGTGGATCTATGCTTCTGTGCTCATAGACCTACCCTTGGTGTGCATGCATTTTGCTTGCCCATGTCTTCTTCCACTTTTGTTGAGTTATGACATGGTGAAAGTGTAGCGTAGCCTCCATACGCGTTGTATTGGCGCACAACCCGGATACAATATTTGTAGCGCAGTCTGCGTGAAACATGGGTTATTGGGCGTGTACGTCGAAGTAATCAGTTCAGTGGGAAACGAAGACAAGAAACTACTGAAACCTAGAATTAAAACTTACATTTTCGTTAAATGGTACGAAAGGAACCAAAGGATCTAGCTCTGATGCGAATCGATTGCCTAACAGATGCCTCGTCACGGAGATAACCGTTTCCACATCTTTACCAATGATTCCAGCAGTTGTATCGACTAGAAAATACCAAATAGGAAAGATAAGTGTGCATTGTAACTAACAAATATGACTTTAACTTGTAGAAATGGTCTTGTAGAGTTTTAATGAGTGATGTTTTTATCAACTGTGCATAGAGTGGTGGCTTGCCATCAATTATTTACTTTGGGAATTGAGACAATGGGACAATGGACAATTGGGCCTGAGTTAATAACAACGTACTTTATTTCCTTAATAGCCTGTAGCCCTATTTTACATGCTAGCATTGGACCGTCATTCACGCAAACTACACATGACACAATTACATAAATAGACATTTCATAAATACGTACAACTTATGAATATTGTTTAACTTAACTGGAATTAAATATTGGGTGAAATAGGGTACAAAAGGTTTCAGATAACGATCAGTCGAGCTTATGGGTGTCTTGCTAGTCTCTGGGAAGCAGCGTCCCTCTGTCTTTGTCGCGTACTGGGCCTGCTACTTGCTATAAGGACCTCAAAATCAGGTAAAATGACACGATGCGCATGTGACGCCAAACATTTGCTCCCAACTCTACTGTCAGCTGATGCCGTCTTTCAGCAAGGGTTGACAGGTCAAGCTTGACTAGGCCGTCTTCGTGAGAAAGATAACCCGGGCCGGGCATAATCTTAACAGCCCTTTTCTGGATAGCTTTGAGTCTTTCAGTCAAGCACGTTTGTGAGTCCTGGCTGCCAAGTTGGAGAAGCATACTCCAGGCAAGGGCGAATGTACGTGCCGTAAATACTAAGTAAATCTCGCGACAGAATAGCAAAGCGTCTCAGAACCGCAAACGACTTGAAGAGTGGTGCTGCTTTTCGAGTAACATACTACACGTGGGAACTCCACTCAAGGTCATCAGTCAACAAACCGAGGAATATAACTGTTGTTTTGGACTCTAGACCTATATCTTCAATCTCAGGAATGTCCCGTTTTGAAAAAGACACTCAGAGTACAACACTCTTTGTACGCTTACTGAAAGTTCAACTTCGGACAGGTCTCGCTGCAAAATTTCAAATACTATTAAAACAGGTGCTAGTAAAAACTTAGTTGAGAGTAATTAAAAAGCACGATGGGCCCAGCTTGGTACCCTGGGGTGTTCCGCAAAAAAATACTCATGAATTCCGAAACGTCCTCCTTAGTCAACTTAACACGTTGGTTTTGACCTGTTAAAAAACTAGCTAGCAACCTAACTACGAATTTCTAGCTCCCATTGCGGTCGATTCAGTAGAAATAACAATTCTAAAAAAGGAAAAGATCCAAACCAGTGCAGCTCTTTCCGGCCAGTTACAGTGTCTTGTATCTTTAGCAAAATTTTTGAATATCTGATAGTGCCAGAAATTACGTCGAAGTGCCAGTTCGGCGAATTCCAGTTTGGTTTTCAAAAAAGACCCAGTTGCAGCCATGCTCATAGAGTCCTGTCTACAATTCTCAAGGAGGCGACTCTTGGAAAATTTGCCGTTCATATTTGTGCAATCGACATTACTGGAGCTTTCGACAATGTAGTACATTCACAGGCTCTACTTTCTTTCTTGTTTCAGGGTGTTAATGCTTCCATTGTTTCTGTTTTAAGGTTTTGGTACCGTAACGTGATTGTTCTGGCGAAATTGTCAGGGGCGGTTTCGGAATCCATTCCTGTGAGCAAGGGGGTACCACAGGGTAGAGTCCTATCTCTTTTTGTTTTCTAAAGTGCCATTTATGAATGCCTCTCAGGTTTATTGCCAACATTTTTCCTTGGAGACCTAAGTATTAATTACATAGCTTACGACGACATTCTATTAATAAGTCGAACTAAAAGTGGGTTAGAATCTAACATAAAAACGATTTGTCAGAGTCTTTCTCAAATTGGCCTTTCTGTTAACATTTCTAAATGTCAGTATCTTAAGTTCAACAGCCCAAAAGATTCCGGTATTTCTTTTCAAAATGAAAAGCTCCCCAATTCACCTACCGTAAAATAGCTTGGCATGATCATAGCACAGTCTCTAGAAAAATCTGCGATAACGCTGTTTCGGCTGTTCACTTCCATTCGTGTCGGATATGGAAAAATAGTTCCAAATAGAGGAAGGTATAACAGAAAAGCCCTTGGTAGTTTATATAATAGCTGCGTTCTTTGTCACGGGAGTTCTCACCGGTGGTCTCCGGTTTTTCTTATAAGCCGTTTTTGCATCCACCGGTGACTTCTCACCAGTCTTATAACCCGTTTTCGAACTAACCAGTGTCCGGTTTTATCTAACCGGTGCGGACTAACCAGAACCTGCTCGTGAGCCCTGCTGCAGCGAGGAGTTAGCCGGTTTTCATAAACTCACAGGTGAACCAAAAAAACGCGTTTTAAGGGAAGAACCGGACACCGGTGACTAAACACCAGAGACAGCCCGGAGTGCAACGAACGCAGCTAACAGTTTTTGCTCTCCCTCTGTCTGCAACCTTTCCGGAATTTTTGGTATTCTGAGGCTAAAAGATTTAAAACGTATCAGGACTTTTTGTTTCAAATATTGTAAATTTCTCTTGTACCTTCCTCGAGGTTACAGGAATTCCCGTATAGCTTCAACTTTTTTGCCCTCTGAGCCTTGTGCAAAGTTATCTTCGATTGACCAAGACCTTCACGTCTCTGCCCTTGGCCATTTCTCCGCACTCCATCTAGGAAAAAGATTTTTTAGACCCGATTAGTCCGTTTCTTTCTTTTTTTTATAAACATTTATTTTATGATCTCGTGCATTTACTACATTATTGAAAGCTCAGTGTATTTTTTTCCTTTTCTTTGTCTATACTGCAATATTTGCCTCTTCTTAAGTGCCTCAATAAAATTTCATCATCATCATAACCTGGTATCCAAACTATCGAATGTTTTAATCCTGACCGTGTTCCACCCTATTTAACGTAGTTACTACACATGCCATCACGAATTTTGGCTTCTTGGGGTCAAGGCTGGAACCTATTTTTCTATTTTCGCCAAAATATCACTCCACGGGTTAATCTAGCCAATCACGTTACAGGGATCCGTAGTTGCCACGCTTACTATACTCTCGAGCATGGTAAGAAAATAGTTACTATTTCAGGACGGTTGGAACGGTCAGCGTAGTAACTTTTCGTGAGGTTGGAACACGCTCAATATCACTTAGTAAGATCTCAACATACGTGTTCTCAATTGGTTATTCTGCCTTTTACAATATACCTAGCTCCCTTACGGAATTATAAGCTTTTGAAATTCCCATCTTTCTCCATTGTTTCGTTTTGCACCTACGAATTTTTAGTGCCTTTTCGGCTGTACCGAGTTTTGCCCGTTACACATCGCACAGTTTGTCAGAATCTTCAACGTCCGCTGACAACTCTTTCACACACAAGGATATGAGAATCTTCTGTTGAATTTTGTTTGCTTAGTTTTCGTACTTTTTGACCACGGCGTGTTCAGTTCTCAAATGTTTTGCGCCCAACCGCCGCGTCGGAGATCAGGAAGGCTGCGCAGAGCCGTCAAGCGCTTATAACAAAATCGCTAAATTCAGATGGAAAGTAACGGTATTTTATAGAAAGTTTGTTTCTGATCCATTTCATAGTGAAAAGATCACTTCTAGTAGAAGCTGTGCTTTTAGGATATCATCAATTAATTTGACTATAAGACAATGGGTGCTCGGCCAGAGTTTTTGGCCTATACCCCATAGTATAATCAGTATAAGGGGAGTAAATGCACGACTGTCATCCGAGTCCAGGACCAGCTTAATTAGACCACATCCGTCAGTGTCCAGCTAAAAAACGAAAACTATTTGCTTGAGAAGAACACACTATCATCAGGCACAACCCACTAACAATATCTATCTCCAAGGATTTCCCAATCCCGCGTCGCATATTGCAATGGTTCATTTAAAGTTGATCTTTTCCATTTAAATCTAAATATGTTATTTTTTTCCTCTCCTCGCTTTTTCTTTATATAGAGTTTTCAGTTAGTTGATTATGTTTGTTGTTTAATTAATATTGGTTATTTCCCTGGCCTAGCCAAGCACTCCTTTTGTACTTTCCTGGCAGGAATGTTAACTGTGTATTTTTCGCCTTTAAAGATAGTCCAGTGAAACTGAAACTGACCAGTAGAGTATACTGGTATATACTATATATATTTTTGGCCAGTTATGTATGTGTTTACTATGTTTTTTACTCTCCGATTTCTGGAGGAAATAAATTATTTGAATTGAATTGAATACAAGAGAATCGTTCGAGAATCGCAACCTCATGACGCAAGGCGTGACTGTTGTGTCTGTTGCGCCCACTGGAAACCTGCGGGCTAAGGTAATCCGCTACACTGTAAAAAGTTTCTCCGAATAAGGATGCAGTATTTGCTACTGGGATTAATCTCATCTCTATTGGGATAAAATAATCCGAATTAGGGATAATCTTATCTCAATAAAGACAAGATTAATCCCAGTAGCAAATACTGTAAAAAAAAATTTACAGTGTACACTGTGTCGGCGATGCTCTTGCAGGATATGGTGCGCAGTTTTTTGGGATCCCAAAAAGTAAGCGGACGGATACCTATGACTTCGTAAAAGTCGCCCGTCTGTTCGTCCGTCCGTCTGTCAAGATAACTGTCGAAGGGAATGAGATATTTTGATGAAATTTATCGAGAATTGCAAACTCAAACAAAGTTCCCAGATCAGGTTCCCGATCAGACCATCTGGGGGAGTGGAGGGAGGGAGGATCCCGAACATTAGTCATGGGTAACTTCTGAACGAGTGATCGGATTCGAATGAAACTTAATGACTGAATAGAAGACATATCTCTGATGTCCAATTTTAAGTCTGGACCGGATTCGACAGCTGTGGGGGAGTTGGAGGGGGGTATCTAGTGAAACGGTGAGATCGGGTGAACTTGCTGGGAAGAACAAGCATCTGCTCTAGATGAATCGTTTACACAGTCGGACTGGATCCAGACCCTTTGGGGGGGGGGGGGGGGGGTATAGATGTAGAATTTCAATACCTCATGTTTATCTTGCGAATTGTGAAAAAATTTTAAACAAGGGGAAAAATAAGATGCTGAGCTTGATTAAACTGTTTCTACAGATTTTCATCTGTGTCAGGCCACTGCTGAGGAACTCACTCAAGGTTGTACTTCCCCCCACCCCTCCCACCCCGTACCACTGACCAGAAGCATGTCTAGCAAGTAGGAACATTTCCTTGCTTTCTAAAATTAAAACCGCTATTTTTTATCCAATTTTATTCGCTTTAGCTCAACTGGAAGTAACATTAGTTGCGTTTTTGATCGAAGTTTGAAGTTACCTTCAACCTCAAAGGTCTCTGCTTAAATACTGTTTTTGGTCGCCGGTCACAGTTCCTTTCCTTCGTCCTTCAAACTCTGACCGTCGAACTTCGTGCGCTAGCAAGTTCGAAGTTTGCTTGAATCGTCGAAGAGACGTCGACCTGGCAAGGATCGCCGGAGTCGTAAAAACACTAATTAAGCAAACGGTGAACTTCGACGGCGTTCAAAACGGAAATTAAGCAACCGGCTAAGCGAACGGCGAACAAAACTTCAATCAAAAACGCAATTATTTGCAGTTTGTAAGATGTCAGGAATTCGCAAATCTTTATTTGACGTTGCAAAACGGATAAGTCAGCTACACTTTATTAGAGCTATATTAACTTGTGGAGAAATAACTAAAGATTCCTTAAATATCTGATTTGTGAACTTCTTCTCTGAAAATTGGTTGGAGCTAAAGCCGGTGCTGTGATTTCATTCTGGACACGGCTGCTGTTTTTGCTATTCGATTGGGTCGTCGAAATGGTAGAGATTCTTTTGCATTTTGGTTTTGGAGTCACCTGTCTCTTCTTCTTCTTCTTTCTAGCTAAGATGAATACTTGTCGGCGGCATGAACGGGCGATTCTGAAGCTCCGTACTTTGGTGACAGATATTCCTTCAGCCCAAGCTGACTGCGAATCATATTTGACGGTGCAAAACGGATAAGTCAGCTACATTTTATTAGAGCTATATTTCGGCCCTTCTTGACAAGGGTCCTCTTCAGGCTCAAACCGCTCAAGCTGGAAAATGAACTTGTGGAGAAACAACTAAAGATTCTTCCTTAAATATCTGAACTTCTTCCCTGAAAATTAGTTGAAGCTAAAGCTGGGTCTGTGATTTCAATCTGGACACGGCTGCTGTTTTAGCTATTCGGTTGGGTCGTCGAAATGGTAGAGATTCTTCTGCATTTTGGTTTTGGAGTCACCTCCCAAGAAGAGCCGACATACAGCTCTAATAAAATGTAGCTGACTTATGCGTTTTGCACCGTCAAATATTATTCGCAGTCAGCTTCGGCTGAGGCAAATCTTTAATTGTGGGTGGTTCGCGCTGCTGTCTAGATGACAAAATTATTGGCATTCTTGGTTGGCTCACACATATGGTACAAATTTTGCTTTTTACTGAGGAAAAAACATTAGGTAAAGATAGAGAGATCCGTACGGGAATATATTGAGGGTATCGGGTCTAGCAGATTTCCAGAGCCCGTAAACTTGCAATATAATCCTTATACGCCCCTTAGCGAAATTAATTGGGTAATATTTTCAGGGAAAACAATATCAGATAATTACGTTAATTCGTAAGCTTCGGGCTTTGTCCAGATTTCGATCAGACGAGAATAAATAATATTTCCTGACTCTCCTTTCTTTTTCTGGTATAAAAACCTTCCTGTAAGTTCACGTTTACTGGAGAACTATGTCCCTATTTTTAAGCTCCTCTTCCAACTAGTACGGCAAAATGACAGATCCACTGCGAAAATAAAGAAAAGATGTGGATAGCCTACATACATTCTTACCCCCAAATCAAAGCTCTAAGTGACTTCAGCGTTGAATTGCATTCTAACCCAATTTCCCTTTTTTGCCAGAAATTTAGAACGAATTACTTGTCCGGTAAGAAAGTAATCTTCAGATGGATCCAGCACTTATTTTTACTCCGATCTCAAATCATTAATCAACCTAAGAATTCCGGTGGAGTCCGCTGAAATATTTGTCCGGCAAGAAGATTACGTTCATAAACGGAATCAGCCTGTTTCACTACCGCAATATACAGCCTCTAGTCGACCGTATGAAAAATCAACTTTACTTTCATCGAATTTCCAATTATGGCCGGATTCAGGGCTGAATATTTGTCCGGCAAGAAAATAAGGTTCAGATTTGGCTTCAGCATGTCACCTTAACCCACGTCAGCCTTACCCTTATATCGACCCACAAATCGATAAACTTTTAATTTTTCAGTAGGCCGAATTCTGGGTGAACCACTTGTCGGGAGATCAAAACAAGTTCAGGTACAGATTCAGCGTGTATTCATAACCCATGTTTCGAATCTCTATTCCCTTTGTGCCAGATTCTGAACAAGCTGCTTGTGCGGCGAGACCATTAGCCCCACAATTTGAAAGCCCCTCGATCCCTCTAAATATAGGGTTGTGGGGGGACCATCTACGAACAGCACGTTTTGGTCCACAAGAACTTGTTTGGGCATGATTGTAAGCCGCCTTTGGACATGACTGCATATTGTCTGAGGCGCAAATCTCCGAAAATTGCAGCGAAAACTGCATTTTCCTTGCGAAAATTGTGAATATTCGCCAAATTTTTCAATTTTCTATATTTCTCAGTTTTGCAAAATATTTCAATTTTTCGAAATTTTCGAGTGGCCTCCGAATATTTAAATTTTGCTAATATTCGTTTCAACTTTACAGTCGCAAAATTTGCTTTTTACATCTAGAGGGGGGGGGGGGGGTCTGGTGATGTCGGTTTTGGGGACTTTCACCACTAAACCTGGCAGGCATATCAGGGACCAGATCAAACTGACTAGAAATAGTAATTTTCTCGATCGATGGGGGAGTGGAGGGAGGGGATCCAGAATATTGAGTCATGCGTAATTTTGGAACGGGGGATCGGATTCCAGTGAAATTGAATAACTGAACAGAGGACATGTCTCTGATGTTCTTTTTCATGTCCGGACCGGATCGGACAACTGTTGGAGTGGGGGGCAGAATGTGTATGTATGTATGTAGTGTTCGATATTCCCGAGATCGTTCCGTTTCCTTGAGAAAACTTACTTCCCACGATTCCTTTGATTGACGGTTTAAAACCGTGGTAACTAAGACGTCCTGCAGTTGGCTTGATGGACGCCACACCACAGAAAACTGCTGGGATTCTGGCACTTCCTCCGACATCGCTTCCGATTCCTACTGGAGACCCGCCACAGCCAATCAGACATCCTTCACCTCCCGACGAACCACCGGGAGACCGCGCAGGATTGTGGGGATTTGTTGTCTGGCCGAAAATGGGGTTGCTGCATCCCCAGCTGAAAAAAAAGGATATTAGGCTTTTTGTTCTGCCTGTCTTTTTGGGTTATACAACTTGAAAGGTTTTTGGGGGATAGGTTGGAGGCACGCAGAAGATTTTTTTGTAGTAAGGATTCATGAGAAGAGCTTTTTGTTTTGCTCTTTTATGTGATGGGCTTCGAGCTTTAAGTCGGGGCTAAGATACGACAGTCTGGTTACCCGTCATATGTTCACTTAATTAGACTAGAAGAACCGACAAAAACGCGTTACTTCGTTGCTTTTTTATCCACGATTATTGAATTTTAGCTGACGTAATTTCTCTTCCATAACTGTTGTACCTCCTCTATACGGACGTACCTCTATGTTTGAAATGTTTAGCTCTCTGTTGACTGGGTCCTTCCACAAACGAAACCTATACGGGGTAGCACGGAATAGAGGGCCTTCCGATGTGATTCTGCAGTCTGGAATCGAACATTTCAAAATCTTCACTTTGTTGGTCATTGAAACGCACGCTTTTGCAGACATTCAAATCTTCCACGGCTCGTCGTAAGTTTCTTTGTAGAACAACCAGCGGAGATTCCCAACGTCACTACTTGACGAAAAAAAACAAAAATCGCTCACAGGAGTCAAAATAATTCAGTGTATTCAAATCAAAGGTATACAAATATGTTGGCTCTTCAGTTAAACTTTAAATATATCAAATTGTATCATAGCCTGCATTAAATTTGTAGCTATTTGTAGCAAAATACATTTCTTGGTTATTACAGATTATACTGTGTGGGCACAAAACATACAACAGCAGGATAGCACGCTTCAGGCCAGAGCAGCCAGCAAGTTCAACATGCCAAATCTGTATTCGCTAAGAAAGGGCAGTCCCCATTATGTAAGAGGAACATCTAACTTATGAAAGCATGGTCTGATGCACTATAGTTAAGCAGAATTGTAAAGCTCCAAGCGACTTCTGGACTTTCACTATCATAGCATCATTTTGGTTGGGGACTTCAGCATGCCAAATCTATATTCGCTAGGAAAGAGCAGCATGCCAAACCTGTATTTGCTAGGAAAGGGCGGGTTCCATTTTGTAACTGGAACATGTAACTTACGAGAGCATAGTCTGCGGCACATTAGTTAAGCAGAACGGTACAGCTCCAAGCGATTTCAGGACTTTCACTATGACAGCATCATCTTGGTTGGGGTCTTCCAGAAACTTCCCCATTCCTGCAGTTCCTTCATAGCCCTTGACTCTAATATGCTCCTTGAGACTGACAGGGAGGCCATGCAGTGGTCCTCGCTTTTCCAACGGAACTAGATCAAGGTCCTGAGCCCAGTCTTCTGCTTCTTCAATGAATTCTGTTATGCAGTTATACTTAATTGTAGCTACCATAGCCTTAAAAAAGAAGGCACGTCAGCAAGGCAAGCCAGACCAGGACACAGGTCTACTAATACTTTTGGGATTAGCTAGGTACACCTCCTATTCAACAGCTCCCTCAAGAAAAAAAAAAACAGGTCGCATTGGATAGCATCATCACAGTGGCAGTACCCCTTGTTTTGGTAGGTTCTGAATCAAGCTCACAGCTAGTATGATAAATGAATATGCTCGCTGTGTGTAGCGTGTGTGGCAAAGGTGGAGTTAAGGTACCGCGGTTGAGAGTAGCGGGCGAGCGTAATAATAGTGGCGACTGGTGTCTGGTGCTATGCATCTAGTCTTCCTGAAGGCGATACTTAGTTCGTAGGTCAATAACAAAATCATTTTCGTTAAGGTTCGTTCTTACATTGAAGATAGATTGCTAAACACTTGTCACTTAATTTGCTCAGAGCTCGACTGAACTGAACTAAACTGAGAACTAACTTCCCAACTGGACAATCCGTCCTTTTATCCGGCCTTCAACTGTCCATAGAGTGCATCAACGAATAGGGTTGCCTGTCCAAGTCCTAGCAAATTTCTATCCAGTCTGTAAGGGTCGGTGACCAACGGGGTAAGTTTGTCTAGGTTATTTTTTCCTTGATTGGGGAAAAGGTAATAATCTCTTTCAGTCTGGAGAAGAGCATGGGCGGTAGAGCTAGTCCGAAAATAGATAGAGCTTGCTTAGTAAGTTTTTGTAAATATTTGTTTGTCCTAAATGTATCCTCACATTACGCCCACCCTCTGAGAAAATTCGAGCTCTTGCGAAAAATTAGTTTTCACTTTAACTCTAAGCTTTGAAGAAATAGTCATGTTATCGTGAAAATCACAAGTTGGGCATGAGTCGAAGCCCCAATCGGACATCGGGGTCCGAGGCGCTTCTTATCGCGGTGGTTAGGCACTCTTGACAGAATATATGGTGACATAGCGTCACCATTATTGTCTTCGGCTGGTCGCCGCAGATACCGCATTTCAGTAAATCTGGTATGGCTTTCATGTTCCGTCTAAAATTTGTACTATATTAGTTTTTTTATATATGCAGGTGATCCTTTGCTATGGTTCCTATGTAAGCGGAGCTTGAAACTGGGTCTACCAATTGGTATCTCTTCTTAAGTACATAAATAATCGTTGACGTAGGGTTGAGCTTTGGGCTGGTTTTACTAATTATCATGTTTCTTTCCCTTTTTTTGTGATTATTTTTATTTAGATATTTAGGTTCACTATTTCTACAATTTATCGTATCAACGGATTTCGACCCGCCGAGAAAGGTTTCGTCCTGCATACTGGGCATGGGGGGGTATAGTCGGCCGTCCTCGGGTAGTTCTTCTTCATTGTAGTTTACTACCAGTCCCAAGTTAGGCTTGGCTCTGGTTTGTTACTCTCTCACTGGTTCTTATTTTCGGTTGAGGGAGGATCTTGGATTCGGCGTTCCCAATGGGATATAAGGTTTGAATCCAACCATTCATTACGAAAGAAATAGAAAACCGTGATTTTCGGGTTTTTTTCTTGATCAGCTAATTATCCTCAGTTGCACTTCCAGCTAATTATCCTCAGTTGCACTTCCGGCAAACCGTCCTGAGGACGGTTTGCCGGAAGTGCAACCGAAATATCCGAATTTATATTTATCCCTCGCACATCATCCTGGAGGGATAGTTAGCTGATCAAGAAAAAAACCCGAAAATCACGGTTTTCTACTTCGTTCCCAATGGGTATTGCTGGAATTATAACAGTTATAAGATTTTTGGTCCGTGACTCAGAATTGAAGAATCTTTTGTTTTTTTAACTAAAGCATCCACATTTTTCACGATTACAGGTTACTCATTATTTCCGATTTCTCTTCCGAATTCTACCATCATTTTAACGTTTGATGGCGCCAGAGGACTGTGGCGCCCCTTTAGCTCCAGTAGTATGGTCTTGTGCCTAAAAATAAACGTGAAGACTAGAGTCTTGTCCAGGTGTTCGCATAAGTAGCAGACTGTGGCATTGGGTAAATGTTCTAGTTTCATTAAGCTGATTACCGCCTTGGCCTTAATAGTCTCAATATCACACAAAGGCCGTTTACCTGACTCTGATATGCTGCTAAAACTGCCACAGCTGAAATACCTCCAGATCGCATCTTCTGAACCAGATCTTCAGTTCTCAAGGCCAGGATTGCTTTTCTTTCTGGTGACAAATAATCATCACTTGCAGACAAAACAAGTTTCTCTTTGAGCTTGTCTTTCTTCATCTGAATTTCTTCTCTTTTTCTGCATATCTTTTCATTTATGAAAGGCTGAAATAGTTAAATATTTACTTTCACAAATCAAGCCCAGTCATGATTCTGGACTTTTACCTTGAAATGTTATGACAAAACAGAGCCAGAGCCAGCTAGAAAAAAATGAAAGGTTTATGTGTTCCTCAGTCTGCTCGAGTGGATTATTTTTACCAGCCAAGGAGCTCAAGGCTGAGCCAAAATGAAAGGTTGACTGCCCAAACTTTCTGGTTTGATTCAGTGCCTTTGGCAACAAAAGCCAAAATATCAGCCATAGCCTAAAACAATGTCCTTCTACTGACCGATCCATTTACAGTCAAATACTAAATAGGATTCGCATTCAGCTGCATTCAAGATAAATAAGGTCAAGGATTAATTTCACTAAACTACATGATGGACCCAAAAATCCTGGCATGAATTACAGTACATGACAATTCGACACCAATATTCTGTGAGTGGGACCATCTGAAGAAGTAACTTGGCAAGGGCTTGGCGGGCCCAAGGGAAATTCAGTCAGAGTCAGAATGCAGTGGACTTAATTATTTTTATTAGACTGACACCAACTGGCAAAGCAGTGTTGCCAGATGCTTGATAAAAGATAGTGCAGCGAGAAGCAAAAATGCGCATTCGGTGCATTTTTTGCTATTTTCCTTTTCGGGATAAAATTCGACCCCCCCCCCCCTCCCACACACACACACACCTCCAATGTCGTCAGAAAGCCGGTAAGAAAAAATTCAGCACGAGGCGTCAAGATTTTTCATACATTAATTTCTTTTTACATTAATTCCCCCCCCCCCCACCCTAATGGCTAGAAATGCTTCTGGTTCTGTTATGAGCAACAACAGAAAAGTTAATGAGGTCTTGTCTTTGTGAAAAGAGAGCTATAAATTTTTTGAAAATCTACATTTTCACATGCAAACTGCTTCACATTAAACTATGCTCTCTCAAATGACGAAGCCAAATGTCATAGCCCTAAGCTTGCGGTTACTTGCTGGCATACAATATATGTAGGATGAACCAGGGTAATTCCAGACACTTTTGACGAAATTTCTGCTTTGAAATCTTCCTGTTCAGTAGGTATTGCAGTTAGGCGCAATATTTTGATTTCATGACGCAGCTAGCTTTTTCAGCTTACATCTTCGAAATCCAGACATGAAAAGTTTGATACCGTAGGCTAATGGGAGTCAGAGGACTTTCTTTCATAACTCTCGAGTGTCAGGAATTACCCCATCATGTCGGGGGGAAATCCGGACGGCGTGATAAAAATCGTGAAGACGTGAAGTAAAATTCTGAAATTCGTACGCCTGATAGACAACATGGAAACCATTGCACTGTAGGAGTTTGATTGCATTACGTCCCTCCGCCATCAAGAAAATTGACTTCGCACAAATTTTGTTACTACAGTAGAATGCGTTATGCAATGATGGAGATAGGATTTTTAGTAAATCTGGTCTGCAATTTAGCTTAATCATCCACGACATTACCATGCACCAAAACTTATTTCTTAGATCCCATTAATCAGTGAAAATCTGATTTGCAAGCTATTTGTGTGAGCATAAAATTTTATTGAAGATCAGTCGGATATATGAAATAACTATGCTAGCCTTCAAAACGCTTGCAGTTTCGGGCGCCCGTCGGCTCGCACCCGCCCAACGCTTGGGCGGGTGTCCACAGGTCACAAGGGGCGTCACTAGCCTTTCACCTTTGAGGGGGGGGGGGGGGTAATTCCGGTTTGTGCCGACGGACTCAAAAATGTGCCGACAAAACGCGCCGTTGCCGCTTCGCAATTTCCCGCCAGCACATAATAGAACCGGGTAAAACTAACTATAATGGATCCGTAGAGATTATTCCTTTGATGTAATTTCGTATATTAAAGTTCACATACTCGGCTTTTCATTTTAGCTTTGGCTAAAAAGCGAAGCTTCCAACGACTGTACCAAGAACAAGTTAAACTAAGAGCGGCAGGCGAAATTTTTTTAATCTGCTTTTTCCGGAAGAATTTAGCTATACCTGCCTATACCTACCATACAAGTTCTAGCTTTTAACCTGTTTCTGACCCCCACACATTTCAATCCTAAAACGCCAATTAAATGAAACACCGTTCTTCCAATCAAAGAATACTACAAAATGCGCCGCAGGAGAACTTTTCTGTAAATTAACTGTGATGCATCACTTGAGATTATTCCTTTGATATAATTTCGTATTTTAAAGTTCACATGCTGTTCATTTTAGCTTTCGCTAAAAAGCGGTGCTTCTAACGACCGTACTAAGACAAGATAAACCAAGCGCCGCAGAATTTTGCGTAAAACTAACTGTAATGCATCAGTTGAGGTTGTTTCTTTGATGTAAATTCATATAGACAAGAAATACCAAAATGATGAAAGTATATAACATAAAAGACCCTGAGCTTGCTATTTCTAACCTGATTAGCATGTACAACTCAAAACTCCAGTCCCACCCTTGGAGCAAAATTCTCAGAGTTTAAGTGTATATGTATATAATCGTGTCAGGTTTTAGTCAGTCAGAGAGTCTCAGTTAGTAATTGTCGGTTTTTTGTGTGTTTCCTATGAAAGTGTTACGTTTTGCTTTTGTTTTGTTTTTCTTTTCGTTTGTGTACTCCATCCCTTTTCTGTTGGAAATGACGGTGATAAATAAATAAATATTTAAATTCAAACATTCGGGTTTTTCGTTTCAGCTTTCGCTAAAAAGCGAGCATCCAACGACTGTACCCCAGCTGAACTAAGCATGTCCGGCGAAATTTTTTTAAATCTCTATTTTTTCCGGAAAAATTTGCGCCCGACAAATGTTTGCAGAATTTGATTTCTTACGTATAAAAAGACCCGATGTGCCGACAAGAATACCGACGCCCGACAAAAGCATTCACAATTTGATTTCTTCTGTGTTTTGCCCGACCAGACTGTAAAGAACTACTATATATTTGTACGTAAGCCGATGTACCGACGAGACTTAAACTTTCGGCGTGCGCCCGATAAAAAATCACGGAATTTGGTTTGTTTTTGCTGTAAAAAGAACCAGATGTGAAGACGAGAATACCGACGCCCGGCAAAACCATCGAGCATTTGATTTTGTCTGTGTTTTGCTCGACTATACTGTACAGAACTGAATTTCTTACGGGAAAAAATAACCTCTTGTGCCGATGAGACTTGAACTTCCCGAGTCCACCCGACAGAGTTTGCCAAATTTGCAAAATTTGAAATTTGAAAATTTGATGAGTAGAACCCGATGTGCCGACGAGTCGGCCGACACCCGACAAAAGCATACAAAGTTTATTTCTTCTGACCCGATGTGCCGACGAGAATACCGAGGCACGACAAAAGCATGCAGAATTCAATTTCGTCAGTGTTTTGCCCGACAAATGTTTGCACGATTTCATTCTTGCGTAAAAAGAACTCGATGTGCCGACGAGTCGACCATCGCCCGATAAAAACATAAGAAATGTATTTCTTTTCTTCTGGATTCCTTATATATAAAAAAAAAAACGATGTGCCGGCGAGAATACCGAGGCACGACAAAAGCATGCAGAATTCGATTTCTTCAGTGTTTTGTCCGACAAATGTTTGCAGGATTTAATTTCTTGCAAATAAAAAGAACCCGATGTGCCGACGAGTCGACCGAAACCTGACAAAAGCATGCACAATTTAATTTATTTTGTGTTTGCCGGCGCATCGCGCCAACAAACAAGTGAACTTTCGCCGGGAAAAAAGTAAAACTTCGCCCGACGAAAGTAATTTCTCAAGACCTTTGGGGGGGAGTCCCCCCCCCCATAGTGACGCCCCTGCAGGTCACCTACAGAATGATCTCCTTCGACCAAAGGTTGCAACCAGGTTGCGCGAAATAAAATCATTCATTCATTTATTCAAATACTGACTCGTCCGTTGCTGGAATCTCAGCTTGAATGAACTTCTTATCCCGTTTTCTTTAGTCCGTTTCTATTCCTAGACTTGCAGAATTCGGTTGTTTTAGGTGGTTTTAACAAGAGTTTTATTCCATTACGAAATTCGGTTGTAACCACTGTTCCTTATTTTTTTAGTTAGTTTTTTGGTATACTACGAATTCATAATTTGCTTCAACCCAGTTAATGATTTTGGTAATTTAAGTGGCATTCATTTAGCCCTCGTTCTTTACCATTTATGGTTGTTTCAAATGGTTGCGTTTCTTTTTTTACTTCACTTCAGGAATAAGCACGTCTCTTGACGTGAAAACTAGCCTACTTTTGTTTGCTGTAAATTCCGAACAAATGTACTTTGTATCCACTTTACCCTGGACCGCCCCTTTCGTTGCCAGACAACTCTGAGTTGTATAGATAATCTTGGGATCGTAGAAAGGCACTTTTAACATCAGATGCGTTACAAGCCAAAATGTTTGGGGGGGGGGGGGACGAGGAATTTACCAACTGGCTGGAAATTTTCACCGACTTTTTCTGCAGAAAAACGACTTTTTCAACAACAAAAATGACATCAGATTTTCAGAACAAGAGCTACGAGCTCATATGGCACTTGTTACGAGTAGGCACGGCTCGGTTATGTCAATGATATATCTAGTGTTTGCTAGGTGTCTTCCCACCAAGTTTCATCTCGATCCCTCCACTCATAGCGTTTTCCAATATTTCCGGTTGTCCCCTCCAGCTCCCCCCAAAAGTCACCGGATCCGGTCCGGCTTTTAAGTGGGTCGTCTGAGGCATGAGGTCTTTCCAAATATCAAGTTTCATCGAGATCCGGTCACCCGTTCAAAAGTTATAAGTACCTCGAGATTCCGGATTCCCCCTCCCTCCACTCCCCCCACAGTGCCCGAATCGGCTCGGTTATGTCAGTGATGTATCTAGTGTTTGCTAGGTGTCTTCCCACCAAGTTTCATCTCGATCCCTCCACTCATAGCGTTTCCCAAGATTTCCGGTTGCCCCCTGCAGCTCCCCCCAAAAGTCACCGGATCCGGTCCGGATTTTAAGTGGGTCGTCTGAGGCATGAGGTCGTTCCAAATATCAAGTTTCATCGAGATCCGGTCACCCGTTCAAAAGTTATAAATACCTCAAGATTCCGGATTCCCCCTCCCTCCACTCCCCCGACAGTGCCCGAATCAGCTCGGTCATGTCAATGATGTATCTAGTGTTTGCTAGGTGTCTTCCCACCAAGTTTCATCTCGATCCCTCCACTCATAGCGTTTCCCAAGATTTCCGGTTGCCCCCTCCAGCTCCCCGCTAAAGTCACCGGATCCGGTCCGGATTTTAAGTGGGTCGTTTGAGGCATGAGGACTTTCCAAATATCAAGTTCCATCGAGATCCGGTCACCCGTTCAAAAGTTATAAATACCTCAAGATTCCGGATTCCCCCTCCCTCCACTCCCCCCACAGTGCCCAAATTGGCTCGGTTATGTCAATGATGTATCTATTGTTTGCTAGGTGTCTTCCCACCAAATTTCATCTCGATCCCTCCACTCATAGCGTTTCCCAAGATTTGCGGTTGCCTCCTCCAGCTCCCCCCAAAAGTCACCGGATCCGGTCCGGATTTTAAGTGGGTCGTCTGAGGCATGACGTCTTTCCAATATCAAGTTCCATCGAGATCCGATCACCTTTTATTCAAACAATGTTACCTGTCAATACCTGTTTGATTATTACAGGTTTGTTTCCTTCCCCGAAGTTGAACAAGAAGATTGACAGCCTGACGAGGACCCTTGCCAAGAAGGGCCGAAATATCGCTGATGAAAAATCAGAGCTGACGTATCCGTTGTAAACATTGTTTGAATAAATGTTTCAAAGTCAGCTTGGGCTCAAAGAAGATCCGATCACCCGTTCAGAAGTTATAAATACCTCAAGATTCCGGATTCCCCCTCCCTCCACTCCCCCCACAGTGCCCGAATTGGCTCGGTTATGTCAATGATGTATCTATTGTTTGCTAGGTGTCTTCCCACCAAATTTCATCTCGATCCCTCCACTCATAGCGTTTCCCAAGATTTGCGGTTGCCTCCTCCAGCTCCCCCCAAAAGTCACCGGATCCGGTCCAGATTTTAAGTGGGTCGTCTGAGGCATGAGGTCTTTCCAAATATCAAGTTCCATCGAGATCCGATCACCCGTTCAAAAGTTATAAATACCTCAAGATTCTGGATTCCCCCTCCCTCCACTCCCCCCAAAGTACCCGAATCGGCTCGGTTATGTCAATGACGTATCTAGTGTTCGCTAGGTGTCTTCCCACCAGGTTTCATCTCCATCCCTCCACTCATAGCGTGTCCCAAGATTTCCGGTTGCCCCCTCCAGCTCCCCCCAAAAGTCACCGGATCCGGTCCAGATTTTAAGTGGGTCGTCTGAAGCATGAGGTCTTTCCAAATATCAAGTTCCATCGAGATCCGATTACCCTTTCAAAAGTTATCAATACCTCAAGATTCCGGATTCCCCCTCCCTCCACTCCCCCCACGGTGCCCGAATCGGCTCGGTTATGTCAATGATGTATCTAGTGTTTGCTAGGTCTCTTCCCACCAAGTTTCATCTCGATCCCTCCACTCATAGCGTTTCCCAAGATTTCCGGTTGCCCCCTCCAGCTCCCCCAAAAAGTCACCGGATCCGGTCCGGATTTTAAGTGGGTCGTCTGAGGCATGAGGTCGTTCCAAATCTCAAGTTTCATCGAGGTCCAATCACCCGTTCGAAAGTTATAAATACCTCAAGATTCCGGACTCCCCCTCCCTCCACTCCCCCCATGGTGCTCGGATGGGGGAAGTGACTATTTCCAACTTAATCATTTGGGGTCCCTGATACGCTTGCCAAGTTTTATCGTCCCAGCTTATGTGGAAGTGCCCGAACTAGCAAAACCTGTACAGACCGACACACCGACGGACGGACAGAAACTGCGATCGCCATGACATAAAAACCGACCATTTTGACGAAAAATCAACCAATTTTCAGAAAAAACTACTATTTTTGTTAAAAAACTAAACTGTTTGAAGAAAAATCGGCCCTCATCGCGCCAACTCGGTTATTTTTTACCAAATGGCCGACAGCATTAGGGGGGGGGGGGGGTGAAAACGCACCAAATCTTCTCATTAGACTTTTTTTACATACTCAGCAACTTTTTACATTGTAGCTTCATGAAGGCAACTCGCTGTGTTTTTCCAATTTTGTATATAATTTTAGTAAAAATCAGGTATCGATACGGTCAATATTATCTGGTGCGCCCCCCCCCCCCCCCATGAAGAAAGGCTTGGGACGCCAATGATCCCCACAACCCTCAAGCTCTGAATACAACATGACAAACTGGTATTTACAGTTTTAAAATATGTAGATAGCAAACAGCACCCGAAATTGCGCCAATATTTCATGGAAATGTGCAAAAACGCAGGGGTGGCCCGAAGCACTCAGGCCAGGGGGGGTGAGGCCCCTCATTTCAACGACTCATGGATCGTGATATACGACTCGCACATACCGACAAAAATGGACTGTTGCTGCTACGCGGAAATGTTGCACATTCCCCACCAAAAAATAATAGAGCCGGTGTAAAACTAGCTGCAATTCATCAGCTGAAATTATTCTTGTCATCAAATGCCTTCATAGCCTCAACTTTACATTTCAGCTTTTGCTAAAGAGGAAAGCTTTCAGCGCCTGTATCTGGGACAAATTAAAGCAAGAGCCGCAGGCGAAATTTTTGAATCTGCATTTGTCTAGAAAGATTCTAGCCTTTAATGTGTTTCAAATCTAAACAAATCCAAGCCTAATCGCCAAGTAAATGACACACCGGTCCTCTAAATAGAGAATACAACTAAATGCGCCACAGGCGAAATTTTGTGAAACGCGTAGGAGCAGAGCCTCTTTTAGCGATCCCATTTACTGTGCAAATGCCTTATTACTAGGCTGCATGTAATAAATTCCATTCAGTGAAAAGGAAAAAATAGCTACGAAATCACAAATCTGTCCGTTGGAAAAAGTGACAAAATAGTGGCGATAAAACGAAGTAGACACGAAGTAGATTTGTTCCGAATTAGTAGCAAAAAAGTAATTTCACCTTAAAGATTAAGAAACAAAACGAGGAAAACAGGTTTGCTAGTACATTAAAAAAAAAAAAAAAAAAATACAGATTTACGGACGTAAACACCGTCTTTTTGCGATCCAATGGAAAGTAAAGAATAGCCATTAAATCAGGACTCTGTCGATGAAAAAAAAGTGACAAAACAGTACCCATCGAAAAAAGTAGATTTGTTTCGAACTGATAGCAAAAAAAGTAATTTTCCCGTTAAATATATGCTTCCACAGAATCGAAACGAGGAAAACAGGTTTGCCAGTGCTTTAAAAAAACAAATCCGGATTTACGGACGTAACAAACTTTTTGTCTTCTGCCGACAGTCTTTGCAGATAGAAAAAGACGCCGGTTCGCCGACGAGACTTGAGTTGCGTTTTTTTTTCGGGTGTAGTTTCACTGTAGTTTTGATGTCCTTTTGTTTCATTATGAAAGAAACGTGTACCGTTTTATTTGTCATTATATTCATTTGTCAGCATATTCAAGCACACCTGAAAGGTTTATATCTGCCTCAATCTTCATCTGAGACCTCATCACGAAATTAGGTCCGAGTCTCAATACGCGACAGAAGATGCAATGCACAGCAAATAAAGAACGCGAAGTTCGCTTTTACAATACACAACTTGAGAATCACAATTTTTCAGAATTTTCCCAAGGCTTTTTAGATGCGCTTGAACACTAGCATACAGGGTCGTCACGTATGGGGGGGGGGGGAGGGGGCAATGTTGTTGGCCGGTTGGTAAAATATAGCTGAATCGGCGCGAAGCTCCGCGATTTTTCGTAAAAACAGTCAATTCTTTTTTTCGGAAACAGTCAATTTTTCTTCAAAACAGTTGGTTTTTCGTAAGTCGAACTTTCTTAGAAACGGTCTGTTTTTCGTAAAATCAGTCGATTTTTCGTCAAAAAAGTCGTTTTTTCGCACAGAAAGTCGGTAAATACCTTTTTCCCATCTGTTCTAGGCACACTTGTTTCGCGGGTCTCCTGTCATTTGATTTTTGATAGCCTTTTCATTATGTTCAAAAATTTTATTCCTTATTTTTTTCACTTATAGTCAAATTTGACCAACAATCCATGCATAATTGCACATAATAATTTTTTAATAACTTTTGGTCCACAACATCCCAGTGAGACTTCACTTTATCAACTAACCTCTTGTAATTTTGACAGGCTAAAATCTGAAAGACCTAATTGAGTCAGATACAAACCACCAGGGAGCAGAAAAGGGAGCTGTATTGCTGCCCCCATGAATCGGGGTTGCAAAACCTGATTTAAACGACTCGACTCTTTTTTAGTGACGGGCCTACGACTGAAGCTCTGCTGAGTCAAAATGAACAATTTTTTTTTAAACGACTCGTTTTATTTGTGATTAAAATGAATGCCTGGGACCTTGGCGATGTCGAAATAAACGACTGATATGACTTAGCAAAAGGCAGGGGGGGTGAATCACCCCCCCTCACCCCCCCTTCGGGCCACCCCTGCAAAAACGGTGCAATGTTCAAATTTACACCTGAAAAATTCAAAGTACAGCTGCTTCAGAAAAGCACCATCTGGAATCGCTGCGGCAAAGCTCTTCCAAACTTACATGACCAGTCCAATGGTTCATTAGCCATCGTCTTGCGTAGAATATGAAAAATGGCAGCAGAACAGCCCCAAGGAGTATGTGAATCATCTCCGCGTTTTGTTTGTTTGAAAGTCTTGCAGTCGCAAACAGAAATCATAGAGTCAAAACTGCAGACGCATACGGTGTAGGAGCCTCCGGTGCCGAACCTTGTACAAATCCATTTCCCGCATAACTACAATTCCCAGGGGATCGAGACTTTTCGTGTCCAAAGACTTTCGTACCAGAATTCATTGCCATATGGCTAATTACACTTGTTATCTGGGCCTGATGCACTAAGTTCCTCCAAACTCCAGAGTCCATGCTCTAAACCAGCTCCTAACAATTTTGACCTGAATTCTCATTTCTCGTACAAATTACCGTTTTTGGATCCCAAAAGCGGTAATTTGTCCAAAAAACGTAAGTGGAAATTCGCAAAAATGTCCGTCTGTCTGTGAGCACGATAACTCTCCAAGGGAATGAGATATTTTTATGAAACTTGGTGTGAGGATTCATTGGGTCAAGGGTAAGGTCAAGTTCGTAGATGGGCTATGTAGCTCTACATTTAGGGGTGGGGGAGGGGTTCAAATTAAGGGACAAACAAATATTTTTAAACAACTAATGTGATAGTCGATTATGGGGTAAGAAGACACGCTGAGCACGATAGGGGAAACTGTTTCCTCGCCGGACAAGTAGTTCGTCCGGAATCCGGCGAAAGCAGGAAAAATGGTTAAAAGTAAAAGATTTATTTATTTGACTAAATGGTAGATTTAGAGGTAAGAAGACATTCTGAACACGGTGGTGAAAACCATTTTCTGGCCGAGCAACTAGTTCGTCCGGAATCCGGTGGAAACTGTAAAGTTGGTTAAAAGTAAAAGTTTCATTTGAAGTTGATTAAATGTTCGATTTAGGGGTAAAAAGACATGCTGAACACGATGGTGAAATCATTTTCTCGCCGGACAACTAGTTCGCCTGGAATCCGGCCGAATCCGGAAGATTTGTTGAAAGCAAAAGTTCGGTTAGATGACAGATTGAGCGATAAGAAGAGAGGCTGAGTCTGTATATGAATAACATATTTTACCCGGACATATAATTAGTCCGGAATCCGGTTGTAACCAGAATTTTTTTTTAAGTCAAACTTTTCTTCAAAGTTGATTAGATGTTCTTTATAGAGATAAGGAGATACGCTGGATTTGTTTCTGAATTTTCTTTTTTGCTTGACTTTCGGGCGAAATCGGAAACTTGGCAGAAGTTAAGCAGGAAGTCTCGGTCAGTATCGTCAAAATAGATATGGCCTATAGCGGTATATCTGAACTTGTTTTTCTCTGATGATTAGCCTGGCAAAGACTGGATCTGGCGAAGACAAGACGCAATTGTCTGAATCAAATATTAGGTTTTTCGGATCCCATCGACACCTTTGGTCTTTTTGCTTTTGACAATAATACTAGTCTAGCCAGCCGCTGGATTGAATACCCGTCCTTTGATCAGGGGCGTCACTATAGGGGGGGGGGGACCTCCCCCCAAAGGTCTTGAGAAAGTACTTTCGTTGGGCGATGCCTGTCGAAATTTCCCTTGCTTCAAACACAGAAGAAATAAAACTTTGTATACCTTTGTCGGGTGCCGTTCGACTCGTCGGCACATCGGGTTTCTATTTATACGGAAGAAATAAAATCCTGCAAACATTTGTCGGGCAACACACAGAAGAAACAGAATTCTGCATTCTTTTGTCGGGCCTCATTATTCTCGTCAGCACATTGGGTTCTTTACAATCGCAAGAAATAAAATCTGACGAAAATTGTTGGGCAAAACACAGAAGAAATCGAATTCTGAATTATTTTGTCGGGTTTCGGTATTCTCGTTGGCAGATCCAGGAATCCAGAAGAAATTAAATTTTGGTATGGTTCTATCGGGTGTCGACCGACTCGTCAGCACATCTATTTATAAGTAATAATCAAATTCTGCAAACTTCTTCGGGCGCACCCGGGAAGTTCAAGTCTCGTCGGCACAACCGGATATTTTTACACGTACGAAATCAAATTCTGTACATGTTTGTCTGGCGCATCCCGAAAGTTTAAGTTTCGTCGGCATATTTGCCGACGATTTACACGTAAGAAATACAGATCTTTACAGCCTTGTGGGGGAAAACACGGGAGAAATCGGATTCAGAATGCTTTTGTCTGGCGTACGTATTCTTGTCGGCATATCCGATTCTTTTTATACTTAAGAAATCAAATTCTGCAAAGATTTGTTAAGTGCAAATTTTTCCGGAAAAACTAGATTCAAAAAATTTCGCCGGCGGCGCTTAGTTCAACTTGTTCAGGGTAAAGTCGTTGGATAATTCGCTTTTTAGTGAAAGCTGAAACGAAAAGCCGAATTTAATTTAAATATACGTATTTAATATACGTATTTACATTCAAGGAACAATCTCAACTGATGCGTTACAGTTAGGTTTACACAAATTCTGCGCGCATTCTATAGTATTCTCTTTTTGGAAGAACGATGTTTCATTTAGTTGGCGTTTTAAGATTTAAATTCTTGGGGGGTTTAAAACACGTTAAAAGCTAGAACTTGCATGGTAGGTATGGCAAAATTTTTACGGAAAATAGGCATACTAAAAAAAATTTGCCTGCGGCGGTTACTTTAACAAAAGCTGAAATGAAAAACGAAACATAATATACGAAATTTCATTAAAGGAATAGTCTCCCCTGCCTCTGATGACCAATCAGGAAGGAGAAAGAGAAGTGACTGTCGAAGCAACTTCTCGAGAATTACGAAGCTTTCCCCATTCGCGATTCTGAAAAAATACAAGAAAAAGGAGAATTGGCTTTATCTCAACAGTAAGAAAACGCGAAATAGGATAACTGAGAAAAAACGCAACTATTAGAAAATCCAGCCACCTTGTTTCAACCAGCGAAATTGTTGCAAAAGAAACCATTTCAGTCACAGGTTAGAACGGAGCAAACGCGGTGAGTTCTTGACTGCACAAGATTTTTTTTTTTTTTTTACCTCGTTTAACAAAGAACCCATAACTTTCGAAATAAAGCTTGAGTTGATTTGAACTTCCCTACCATAGAACTTCCGTAAGCCAGAGACAACCACGTGGTTACTATAGGTATGAGGTTGGAGTTACTCAGGGGCATCACGTTTGTGGGGTGGGGTGGGGGGGACCCTGCCGGCCAGTTGGTAAAGAAATAACCGAGTCGGTGCCAATCGCCGCAATTTTTCTTAAAAACAGCCGTTTCTTCTTGGAAACAGCCGTTTTTTTCTTGGAAACAGCCGACTTTTCTTAAAAACAGTCGGTTTTTCGTAAAAATAGCAGATGTTTCGTCTAAATAGTCGTTTATTCGTCAAAACAATCGTTTTTTCGTCAACACAGTCGTCTTTCTTTGTAAACAGTAGTTTTTTCGTTTAAAACAGTAGTTTTTTCGTCAAAACAGTCGTTTTTCGTCAAACAGTAGTTTTTTCTGCAAAAACAGTCACACTTGGGTGACCCCCCCCCCCCCGAAGTTGCCGGCCAGTCAGTAAAGAAATAGCCGAGTCAGCACGAATCGCGGCAATTTTTCTTAAAAACAGCCTTTTTTTTCTTGAAAACAACCGATTTGTTCTTAAAAACATTTCTTAAAAACAATAGATTTTCGTAAAAATAGCAAATTTTTCGTAAGAAAAAGTCGGTAAAACTACCAGCCAGTCGGTAAATACCTTGCCCCCCCCCCAAAAAAAAAAACACATTTTGGCTAGTAACGCGTTTGTCTGTTTCCTCCGCTTTTGAACCCATTTAAGTTTATTTCAACAACGATACAAACAAAACGGTAACTGGAATGATTCATTCGTCAGTGCATTCACTCTAGCGTCTAAATAAAAGACGAAAAAATAGGTACAGAACATGCTTTCGCGATTTACCCAGCTACACTAAAACTCTGTTCTTGGAATAACACAAAATATTTCATCACTGAGCACCTCTACTTTTCACGCCGTTTTCTATTTCTCTCATTCCTCGAAGGACTAATTCTTCCTGCCACGGCAGACCGACGACTTGGACAGCCAAGGGCATTCCTGTGGCACCTTTCGTAGTCTGAGGTGAAAAAAGAAAGATTATAAAAAACAACGAAAGCGAAACCATGCGAATGTGACGAGACATGTTGAAGAAAACTCGGAAGTGTGATCGACTCTGAAGGACCTCTTCTTTGATGGACAGTCGTAGTAACTGCTAACGGTTAACTGCTAAATCAACCCATCGAGGTTTTAATGGTATTTTCCTATCCAAGAAGAATCTTTTGAACTGATGACACAATCTGTAATCACATGATTATCCCTCAGCGTTGAAAAAAAACAAGAGCTACGAGCTCATATGGAACTTGTTACGAGTAGGCGGTACAAAAAAATAGATGAGAACGTCACACAATACACCAGTCATCCAAAAATGCGGTTCGGAAATAAGAATAGAATATTTAGTTTCACTCAATTCTGAGCAGTTCCGGCATCGTCTCGGATTATCTGTAGCACGCGCGCATGACTGTTCAACTTCCAAGCTTCAGACCAGTAAATCCACTCGTTTGATCCCTAGCCGTGCCACACGATTTCCGGTACTCTCTCCATCTCCCCCTACCGTGGCCGAATGTGGTTCGGAGTAAAAAATAGATCATCTAAAGCATCTTCTTTTATACCATCTATCAAGTTTCATTCGAATCCGAGCGTTTTTGAAAAATTCCGGTACCCCTCCCCCCACCACCGGTGTCGGATCCGGTTCGCACCCTAAAATATGTCATCTAATGTAAATGCTCTCTCTAGATTCCAAGTTTCATTTAAATTGATGCACACCTTTGACCCCTATGCGAGCCTCAAAGTTTACGGCAATCTCCCTCCAACTCCCCCGACTGTGACTGAAGAGGACTTGGAAACATAAATATCGCAGCTCTTAATCCGCTCTTGGCCCGGACGCCAAATAACGAATACAGGCCGCATAAACTCTGCACTGTCGAACTTGCATCTCATTCGATCCACCCGTTTGGTTTGTGTACATATCAAAAGTCCCCCCCCCCCCCACCCATCCCCCACAGGTATCGGACCCTACACGGACTTAACACTGAACATCTGAGGCCATAGCTCTTTCCACCTGACAAGTTTCATTCAAATCCGATCACCCGTTCAAAAGTTATGCATGCCACTAGATCTCGGACTCTCCATCAATCCACTCCCCCAAGATGGTTGGATCGGGGAAACAACTATTCTCAAGTCAATCTGTTCGGATCCCTAACATACCTGCCAGGTTTCATCATCGTAGAACATCAGGAAGTATTCCGAACTCGCGGGGTCGCTAGAAATCCACCCCCCCCCCCCAACTCTCCCACAGTGCGTGGAACCGGTCCGGTTATGTCAATGACGTATCAAGGACTAATGCTTGTTCTTCCCACCAAGTTTCATCCCGATCCCTCTACTATAAGTGTTTCTCAAGATTTCCGGCTCCTTCCTCCGACTCCCCCCAGTGTCCTCGGATCCAGTCCTGATTTAAACTGGGCCGTCTGAGACACGAAGTCATCCTAAATCTCAACTTTAATCAAGATCCGATCACCCGTTCGCAAGTTAAAAATACCTCAATTTTTGGCTTCTCCATCCCTCCACTCCCCCCTAGATGGTCGGATCGGAGAAGTGACTGTTTAATATTTAATCTGGTCTGGTCCCTGACACGCCTGCCAATTTTCATCTTCCTAGCACATCAGGAAGCACCAAATTCGCGGGATCACTAGAACTTTGCCCCCCCCCCCCCCCCAACGTGAGCGGATCCGTTCTGGTTATGTCAGTCACATATCTAGGACTTGTGCTTTTTCTTTCCACCAAGTTTCATCCGAATCTCTCCACTGTAAGCGTTCTCCAAGATTTCCGGTTTCCCTCTCGAGCATCCCCAAGTGTCACCGGATCCGGTCTCGATTTAAAATGGAAGGACTGAGACATGTTTTCCTTCAATAGATCAAGTTTTATTCCCCCTCCCTCCACTCCCCTCCACATGGTCGGATCGGGGAAGCGACTATTTGTACTTTAATCTGGTCCGGTCCCTGATATCCCTGCCAAGTTTCATCGTCCTACCTTATCTGGAAGTGCCAGAACTAGCAAAATCGGGACCGACTGACGGACAGAAATTACAATCGCTATATGGCACTTGGCTGAAGGGCAAGTTCCATAAAAAAAAATAGAATATGGGAAGTAAGGACCAAATTGACTTTGCAGCCGTAGCTTTTCACGATCAAAACACCACAGACGCCACTCTACTTATTCTATGGTTACAGTAGTACCATGTGGTACAGTAGTACCATCACCATAGATCATTCAACCATCTCATGAAAATGAAAATGCTTTAGCAACCGATTCTTGAACGACGACATGAACCAAACTTTTCTTATCATCAAAAACGCCGGAAACAAAATAGGTACACAAACTAGGAAAACTCGGAAGCCCCTCACTGCCGAAGACGATTATGGTGCAACAGCCGGGTACTGCTTGCAAGTTCTGTCTATTCTTTCTGTGAGTGTGCACCCTACCCCTAAAGTTGTCAACCCCTCAAAGGCTTAATTGTAAGTTACAGTGATAAACCATGGAGACTAATTTTCTTACTCTCTGATTTATAGAGATCAAATAAAATGTGCACCAATTTGTACTAGTTATATGAACCCTTTCTAGCAGCCGATTCCTACTTACAAGTCCATCTCCCCGTGATAGACATATTACCAAATTTTTCTCACGATGAAATACACCGGAATAGGACACCAACTAGCGAAATGCATCTGAGCGAAGCGAGTCCACCTCTCTGCTCAGTGCTGTATTTTTTGTTTAGTTGTATGCAAAAATTAAAAGAACCTGAACTTGAAAAGTTAGAAACCCCTCATCACCGAAGGAGATTATGGTCTTAGCAGCCGATTGTTGCTTACAAGTCCCCCTACATGTCTAGCAATTGGGATCGGTCTATTTTTGCTTTCAGTGTGTATCTTACTACAGAAGTTGTCAGCCCATTTTAACTTTCAAACTGTTGTATCTCGTGAAGGAACTTTTGTACCAAAAAACGGATGACATGTGCTTTGATCAACTCATCAAGGTCTATCAATTGCCGCTGAATTTCTCTGTATTAGTTCAAAACTAGACTTTCTGCCTTAGGCCAACTTTCTATTATCATCGGCTGGAACGGAGCAAAGAGTAAGCTCTAATTTCGTTAGCAATGATAGAACTTTTAAAGTTTAAGAGGCATATCTGATACCATTTCTCTTCCTCAATCCCAAGTGCAAAAAATGGATTGATAAAATAGAACAAGAGCTGTAAGCTCATATGGCACTTGCTCATATGGCATATGTAGTAGGTAGGGATATCAGCTAAGATTTGCCCTGTATTGAGGCACATGCGATTATGGGCCTTTGAGATTCATGAAAAAGGAATGGGGAGTCGCGTTGCGTTCTGTCACTAATATATATAGGACCTTTGCTTGTTCTTCCCACCAATTTCCATCCCGATCCGTCCACTCTTAACATGTCACCCGATTTCCACCCCCCCCCCCCTCAATGTCCACCCGAAGTAATCGGACTCATTCCAAACTTGAAGTGTGACAGGAGATCTTTCCAAATATCAAGTTTCATTGGAATCCCTTACTCATCTAATACCAGGGATTGGAAACTTATCTTTATTCAACATGTGCAAGATAAAATAAGAAGAGCATTCGGTGCTGTTATTCGTTTACGAAGGATGTATCGCAGAGATGTTCTTGGTTCTATTTATACGGCTGTTGCATTCCTCACATTCTTTTTCCATCCGCTTTCTTTTCTTCTTTCCGTCCTTCTGAACTTTCTGCGCTAGAAGTTACTTATTATAAATTCTCTAAATTCCTTCTTGGCATCCCGATTTCTGCGAGTAACTCTTTCCTAACTTCGAATTTTAAAGTGAAGAATCCTTTGGAAACTTTAAATGGTAAAATTCAGAACTTTCATAAAAAGGCTGACAACATTTTTCTTCATCACAATCTTCATCACAGTTTGACTGACATGTTGTTGTTCCTTTTTTATACATTACTCTTCAGTTTTGAAGGATTCAAATAAATAATAATAATAATAATAATAATTAAGATCCGATTCCCCGTTCAAAAGCTATAAATACGTCAATATTTCGGATTCCCCCTCCCTCCACTCCCCCCACAGTGGTCGGATCAGTGAAGTGACTATTTCCAAGCTATTTTGTTCGGGTCTCTAGTATGCCTGCCAAGTTTTATCGTCCTAGCACACGTGTGCACATCTTAAGTCGAGATCACCGGAATTCCGGAACCCTCCCTCCAACTCCCCCCACAGTGCTCGGATCAGGCCCGGCCTTGTCAACTATGATTTTAGGGCTTGTGTTTGTTCTTCCCACCAAGTTTCATCCCCATCCGTCCACTCTGAACAAGTCACACGATTTCCGGTTCCCCCCTCCAACTCCCCAAAGTCACCGGATCCATTCCGGACTTGACATTTGACATCTGAGACTCGAGGTCTTTCCAAATATCAGGTTTCATTAACATCCGATTCCTCGTTCAAAAGTTATAAATACGTCAATATTCCGGATTCCACTCCCCCCACAGTGGTCAAATGGGGGAAGTGACTATTTCCAAGTTATTTTGGTCGGGTCCCTGATATGCCTGCCAAATTTCCTTGTCCTAGCACAGGTGTAAGCATCTGAACTCGGGATCACCGGAATTCCGGAACACTCCCTTCAACTCCCCCCACAGTGCTCGGATAAGGTCCGGTCTTGTCAACTCTGTATCTAAGGCTTGTGCTTTTTCTTCCCACCAAGTTTCATCCCGATCCGTCCTCTCTGAACATGTCGTCCAATTTCCGGTTCCCCCCTCCAACTCCCCCCAAAGTGAGCGGATCAATTCCGGACTTGAAGCGTGATATCTGAGACAGGAGGTCTTTCCAAATATCAAGTTTCATTAAGATCCGGTTCCTCGTTCAGAAGTTATATCTACGTCAATATTCCGGATTCCCCCTCCCTCCACTCCCCCGAGGGTGGTCGGATCAGGGATATGATAATTTCCCAGTCAGTTTGGTGGGGGTCCCTGATATGCCTACCAGGTTTCATCCTCCTAGCGCATCTGGAAGTGCCCTAACTCGAGATGAGTGGACCGACCGACCGAAAGGTGATCGGTATATGGCACTTGAGCGGAGCTGCAAGTGCCATAAAAACGAGATTTTCGGTATTTTTTCTTGATCAACTAGTTACCCCTCCAAGATGATGTGCGAGGGATAAATACAATTTCAGATATTTCGGTTGTACTTCCGGCAAAACGTACTCAGCGAAAGAAATAAAACTAAATCATAAAATCCACCACAATAACAACAGGAAAACGATGCGGAACCAGCAAACAATAGACGATATGTAACTAAAAACCAGAAGAAAGATGCGGACTGAACGACATGCAGATAAAAGTAAAATAACGAAAGATAAAATGTGAGTGTTCAAAGTGTATATGTACAAATCTGTGATTATTTGCAATTCTGAAGTCTGTGTATATTTACAGTTTAACATCCGTCTGGGAAAGCGGAAAAGCTTTCACCCAGAAACGGACCACAAATGTGTATCACCACTTCGAATAAAACATTCCTCAGAACTTTTATCTTTCGTTATTTTACTTTTATCTGCATGTCGTTCAATCCGCATCGTTCTTCTGGTTTTTAATTACATATCGTCTTATTGTTTGTTGGTTCCGCATCGTTTTCCTGTTGTTATTGTGGTGGATTTTGTGATTTAGTTTTGTTTCTTTCGCTGAGGACGGTTTGCCGGAAGTGCAACCGAAATATCCGAAACTGTATTTATCCCTCGCACATCATCTTGGAGGGGTAACTAGTTGATCAAGAAAAAAAAAATAAAAAAATCACCCTTTTCTATTTTATTTGAAATGAATGGTCAGCTTGGCTTCAAACCTTATAACGGAATGATAAAACACAAACTCAGCAGAAATACAGAAATGGCCAGAAACTTTCGGACCCGTGGGAAAATGCTACTTTTTCTTTCTGTAAATGTTATCGCTCAAAGAAGATATACTGGCTGTGGGGCTGGGGAACTGACGCACATAATTAGCACTTATAAATTTTAGTCCATCTTCAATTTGAAAATAGTGCCTGGCTGCTTCCTTGCTAGAACGGAGCTTTTCACTCGAAAGCAGAAACATAATCTGATGAAACGAAAGCTTGGCTGCATAACTTTAGAGGGTCCTCCATAGACTATACAACCCCCCTTCACTACACACACCGTAGGCTCTTGCTAGATTACACGCCAAAAACATCTTTTTTGGCCCCAGGCAGGAGTTCTGCGAAGCTTTCCGAAAAGTAATGTCATATTCATCAATCCGACCTAAGGTCCACACTTTCCGTAAAAACCGAACCCTTATCACCTTCTAGCAATAAGCTGAAACCGGGATACTAGAAAAAAACAACAACAAAAAAATAAAAATAAAAACGACGAAACCAAAGTGTTGCTTTCGCAACACAATGATGCAAGGTGGCAGGGTAGGAATCCAGTATTCCACTCTACTCTACGGATCCTATATATGTGAAGAGTCACTGGCTTGTCTAGTGTATCAAGAGACCCGTTCTGTGGGAAGTAAATGCCAGAACTGAGAAGGAATAGGACATGCGAATATCCGCACTCCGATTAGTTGACAGAACATACATAAGTCGTTGGACGGCAACCCTGACAGATTGACATCACAGTTTCCAGACGCCTCGGCAAGTTCTAGGAATGGGTTGCTAAGACTCGGTGGAAAACGAGCTTTAACACTCTGGTTGCATCTTTGCAGATACCACGGTATCTGTTACCACGGTAACTGGATCTGCAATTAGGTGTTTTTGCAGTTACCGTGGTATCTGATATGCGATTGCTGTGCAAAAATCGACAATTGCGGAATTTGCGCTTTTCAAGTACCCCAAAAGAAAATCAGATATTCAATCACATCACTAAGTTCCAAACTTCTTTCTCACCAATCTCACAAAAATTTGATGAAAGTGAGATGACTTTTCAGATAACATGTTCGGACCGTGGTATCTGAATATCAGATACCACAATAACTGGCCAGATGCCACGATAACTACAAAAACGCCTCTCGCTCGACCGTGTTATCAGATATCATTGTATCTGCAAAATCGCAACTTTTGTCTGTTAAATCCACTTCAGATTTTTTTTTGTTATCGTACATTAACGGTGATCGACGGAGGAAATTACCTGGGCGATCAGCTGCAACAATTTATCGTTGGTTGGGTAATTCTTCAGGTCCTCCTGGTCTTCTGTAGACTCTTTGGAAACTGGAACTATTCCAGCGGGAAAGTTCAAAATGTTATAGATGATAGTATAACTGACGAGGGCTAGAAAGGAATAGTGCTGTAAGAGCCATTGCACACTGTTGGAGGACGAGTTTGGCATAAAGAGTTGGACGCAGGACGGACGGGTGATTAAAGCTTGATAAATAAAGCTAGGAATCTACAAATTTGTAACTGTTTAAGTCACAATAATAACAATAAATAATAATTAATTGATAGCCCACTTGTGGTGTACAGCGTTATACCAATAACACATAAATCAAAAGGCACGACCAAAAACATCTAACAACAAATAACTAAATCTTTTTACACTGTTTAACGCACTAACACATACTTTATCGAACGCTAAATGATATTTGGAATTTTGTCACTGAAAAAACAAATAAGGATGTCATTGGCTGGAAGGGTAGTATAAATTTGGGATTCTTTTATTTGACAAAAAAAACTGACAAAAAAAAATCTAATGCCTGAACTAGTGGACTAGGAAAGAAACGGACAGGTGGACGGACATTACGATCCCTACACGGCACTTCGGCCTGAACTGCAATAAGAACGGGAATATCGACAGCCTCCTACAGTTTTTTCATTATATTTTTGATTCCAATGTCTTTTATACGGTCGCGGTATTGAAGATCGTTTACCAGGTCTAGTATCCCCTCCCCCCACAAAAACTACCGGTGCCGAAAATAAGGAAAAACATTCTTTGAGCCCAAGCTGACTTTGAAACATTTATTCAAACAATGTTTGCAACGGATACGTCAGCTATGATTTTTCATCAGCGATATTTCGGCCCTTCTTGGCAAGGGTCCTCGTCAGGCTGTCAATCTTCTGGTTCAACTTCGGGGAAGGAAACAAACCTGTAATCTTATTATTACAGGTTTGTTTCCTTCCCCGAAGTTGAACCAGAAGATTGACAGCCTGACGAGGACCCTTGCCAAGAAGGGCCGAAATATCGCTGATGAAAAATCATAGCTGACGTATCCGTTGCAAACATTGTTTGAATAAAGGAAAAACGAAAAAAGACTTACGGGTAAGTCGGCTCTCAAGTCCTATTTCAGGGGCAGGGCAGGCAAAAGCAGGGCAGATTACCAAATCGATGCCTTCTTTCTTCCACGTCTGAACTAGAATTCTTGTGTATTCATCACGGATATTCACGGCTGCCCAGAGTTGGCCAGTCTTGTTCAGTCCTCGACCACCAGCAGCTGTAAGATAACAGGACGTTGTGGGAATAGAAAACAACTAGACCTACGTTGCCCGGGCAACGTGAAGTGTTGCGGCAACCTTTGTCCGGCTTCGCCGGCTAAAGTGTTGCGAGAGCAACACTTTGGTTTTGTTTCTTCGCTGTCGGTTAAATGCTGAAATTGTCAACTTATCGAAGCTTTTAAAACGGTATGTTCTAAAAAGAATAATCACATAATCAAAAGCTGTTCTTTAGCGTTGTAAAACCAACAACAAAACAATATCGGAAGAAGGCTATCCGTAACGTTTCAGGATTAAAATACCATAGATGACACTATTAATTATTACAAAACTACCTTATTGTTTTAGATTACCGTATCGTTTGTACCCGTTGCGTAAACAGTTAATCCTAGGTTATAGCGATAGACCATCGATCCAAACTTTCTTACTGTCATATTTACAGAAATCGAATACAATGTGCACCAATTTTCAAAAATTTCTAGCCCCTCGTGAACCGATCTTACTTACAAGTCCGTCTCCCGTGATTGACATCAAATTCACCGGAAACAAATAATGGATACACCAGCTATCAAAAGTTGCAAACCCCTCATCGCTGAAGATGATTATAGCATAAAAGCCGATTATTACTTACAAGTCCCATGCATGTCTTACAATTGGGAACAAAATTGTTCTTACCATCGAATACACCTGAGACAAATAACAGGTATACCAACTAGCAAAAGCTGCAAACTCCTCGTTGCCGAAGATGATTATGAGCTAACAGTTGACTGTTGCTTACAGTCGACTGTTGCTTACAAGTCCCTTACATGTCTCACAACTGGTATCGCCTATTATTGGTTTCAGTGTGTACCTTACTCCTGAAGTTGTCAACCCCTTCAAACTTTCAAACTGGTTGATCTCACGAAAGATTTTTGTTCAAAAAAATGGATGGCATATATTTTGATCAGCTCTTCAAGGGCTATCGATTGCCCTAACCACAACAAAAGCATATCGGAAAAAGGGACTAAATTGACTTTGCAGTCAGTTGAACTTTATCCTTTTCAATCGTAGATATCGTAACGGATGAAAACTTGGAATAAGAACTTTGGAATAAGAACATGTCGACAGTCGAAACGCTGCCGTAACCACGTGGAACAAATAAATATTTCAGGAATATTTCAAGCCTCCGGAACCTGGAGTAAATAAACTGTGATACTGATTGCATACTGCCGTATTGGCATTCATTGACTTTCGAACACAGTGAATTAACTCGACTCTGGTGTGACACGTGGTGCTTATACCTCAGGGCGCTTTTTTATTCCACCGGAAGCACGTGAGGAATAAAATTTGAATTTATCGCGCGTCCAGCGTTGTCACTTAGAGCGTGTTCCACCCTTGTAACAATAGTTACTATTAGTTACTATTTCCGTTCCATCCTCACGAAAAGTTACTACGCTGACCGTTCCAACCTTGTCGGAATAGTAACTAATAGTTACTATTTGCTTACCATGCTCGGGAGCGTGGTAAGCGTAGTAACTACGCATCTCTGGAACGTGATTGGTCGGATTCGCCCCTGGCGTGAGATCCTGCTGGAAAATAGAAAAATCGTTCCAGCCTTGACGGCAAAAAGCCAGAATTCGTGACGTCATGCGTAGTAACTACGGTAAGTAGGATGGAACACGCTCTTAGTCGTCTCGCATCACTAAGAGCGATCACACTTTGGACTTTTTCGAATAGTGAAAGTGTGGCAGGATCGGCATAATTGGATTATCTGAATCTTAACGTGATAATGCAGACCGAGATGCAAGGAGTCGAGAACCCATCTCAGATCATGAAGGAAATAAACGAAAAACTGGCGCTGATTCCCGGCCTATCATCAGACATTGGACAAATCAAAGAACAGCTATCAACCAGCAAAGTGCTAAACGACAATTTGAATGCGAGGTTTCTGGCGATGGCAAATCGCCTTCTCATTGCAGAGAAAAGAGCACATGCGATGGAATTGGAGCTAAGGAAGTCAAATTTAGTTCTGTACAATTTCCCGGACCCAGCACCTAACTGTTCATTGAGATGGGAATTACTCAATTTCCTTAACTGGTGTCTTCCCAGCCTGAATATCTCGCAAAATGACATTAAGGAGGCCTACCGTCTAAGATCAGGACCAGTGATTTTGAAGCTTAACGCAGTAGAGCTTCGGAACATCATCCTCAGCAATAGCCGAGTTCTACTCCTATCGGAAGCCATCCAGGCCAACAAGCCTGTGAGATTCCGTGGGGACAAGTTATTCGTGGACGGAAAACTTTTCATGTGGGATCGGGAAAACCAAGAAGTTAGGGAAGTCCAACGTGATACCCAGAGGCACCAAGAGTCTGTCCCTCGAAACCCTAATCCTCGACCTGCGGTTCCCATTGCCGAAACTTCAAATAGCACCAAACCGTGGCATTCGCGAGAGGACAGTAATTATGACTCGGATGTCGGAACGCTTTCCTCGGGAAACGAGAGCGGTACATCCAGTAGCACAGTCATTCCGTCTGACAAAACCCAAAGATCCAGAAAAAGGAACGAAGTAAGCCCCCTAGACGGAAACAGTGGAGGGAACACGTCTAAAAGACAAGACGTAGGAACAAAAAGAGGACCAGGGGCTAGACCATTTCAAGGAAGCAGCCGCGGTCGTGACAGTTACGGAAGCCCACTGGTTCAAAAGCGCCCAATGCGTCGTGAGTTTTACGCACTATCGAGCGATAATGTGGATTTTGACGAAGAAAATTACTAGGAAATTGGCCATACTCAGTGTCTTAGAGCAGTGTCTTGGAATATCCAAGGAATAAAGTGCAAGTTGGAATATGTATTGAAAGAGCTGAGGCAATACGATGTGATATCCTTGGTAGAAACCTGGCATTCAGAAAATGAGGTTCCAAAAATCAATGGTTTCCGAGTTGAGGGTGTGAGCCGGCAGCCAGCAATGAACTCAAGAATTTATGGGGGTGTGATTGTTATGGTAAAATTGAGTTCATTCATAAAAGTGTCACGCCTAGAAAGTAGGTCAGAAAACATTATATGGTCCCGTTTGAAGTGCCGAGATGGCAATTGGCTATTGATAGGATCGATTTATATTCCACCCCAGAACAGCTCATACAAAGGGGAAGACGTGTGGGAAATACTATTTGAGGAAGTTTGCAAATTTAGATCGTGTTATAGTAAGGACAGACTAGTGCTGTATGGGGATTTCAACGCTTATACTGGAGTTGATTTTGAGTTGGGAGATATCCCGTCCCCGTTTGCAGTTGATTTGGTTCCGCCAGCGTTCAAAATACCAAGGAAGAGCAAGGATGAGATTCGAAAAGTAAATGTTTGGGGTAGGCGGCTCCTGGACCTGTGTGCAGAGGTTGGGGTAGTAATCGGTAATGGAAGATTTGGGAAGGATAAAAATACGGGGGATTATACTTGTTTTTCGGGGATGAAACCTAGCGTAATAGATTATGTGCTAATCGACCATAAGATTCCGGTGGATACAATAGGAGTGGAAGTGGTTCACCTTATAGGGTCAGACCATTTAGGATTAGAGCTGAAATTAATAATGGAGAATAAAAATTGTTGTAAGAATGTAGGGACGAAGATAAGGAAACACAATAAGCTGAGCGAATCGTTAAAATGCGAATGGAAGAAGGATGATATAGTTAAGGTATCAGCAGAATTATCAGATTATAAGATAGATGAACAAATAATTGAAATAGCAAAGCTAGAATCGTTGAATGAAATGGTAGAGCAGGGTACAAATATATTGTACCAGGCACTGGAGCCACTTCAGACAGGAACACAACGACGACATAAGGAATGGTTTGACGAGGATTGTGCCCAAGCAAAAGAAGTGTTAGTTAGGACTTTGAATATTTACAGGTCTAGTAATAATGGAGAAATGCTAGAAATATATAAGGAGAAAAGAAGAATATTTAAAAGGATGACAAAGTACAAAAAGAGGAAAGTAGAAGAAAAGGAAAGGGAGGAAATGACTAGAGCTTACGTAGATTGTGATATGAAGACATTTTGGAGGATGGTTAGGGGGCCAGTAAATAATTCGGATCATATTAAGACCCCAGAGCCAGATAGTTGGGTAGAATATTTCAAGGAGGACATAACGGAGAATTAAAGGATTAAACGAGACTCACCTGTGAGTCGCTGTTTGATCCGAATTCTACGAAGAGAAGAGGCGTTTCCGACCCTTGAGAGTTCATGTGAGATACGATGTTGTGTTACCAAGCGATTGGGGTGTATTCTGGGAAAACCAGGTCAGTTTTGAGAGACTTGCAACCTGTTTAATCAATGGCCTAAAATCTATGTGAAAGACCTACCGAGTTCATGGGGGAGGGCGGGTTCTTAATGGGCACATGAACTCTCAAGGGTCGGAAACGCCTCTTCTCTTCGTAGAATTCGGATCAAACAGCGACTCACAGGTGAGTCTCGTTTAATCCTTTAATTCTACTTCACTCGAGGCGTTTCCTCCCCTATCGGTTCATGTGAGATTTGAAAGTCTAGGTCTGTAACATAGATTTGCCATGTCCTCAGCCAACAGATGAAATTCGACAATCAAATATACTTCTGTAATCCTTAAATACGGTTCACTTACAAAGTTTCATACATATACTTCCCAATTCTTCCGTGAAATACAATACTTATACACAGTTCAATTACAAAGATTCATATCTACTGAAATAACAAATGAATGCACCGAATTTAACGCTTGTAAAAACGCGAAAAAGTGGATTCTCGTCTCCACCCTCCTTGTTGCAGAATGACATGGACTGGTAGCCCTCGATTAAATTTATCTGACACCGACGCTGATCTTGTACTGTGCGCCTTATATACCGTCGTGTCAATACCTGCAAGAGACATCACTAACTTTAAATACTTCCCAATAGTATCTCTTGAAGCTGCTCGATACGGTTTTGAGATTGTCAGCAACAATTGATTAGATCTGTTTCCAAAATTTGTAACTTGCAGATATCACTTGATATGGGCAACTGGGCACAAGTTCTTTTCTGAGAACGACTTGATTTCTAGGCTACTGATGTGACTACCAGACTTCGATGTCTTTAAAAGATCTGTGATCGGAAATGTCACAGTATCCTCTGTGAATACCACCGTATCAGCCCTCAAGGCTGCTAGAGTCTGTACCCTCTGACTTGAGGACAATGCTAACAACATACACAACTTCAGTGTTAACTCCCTTCTGTTACACTCTTCTAGTTTCCATTTTTTAAGAAATTCCACTACTACATTAACATCCCAGGTTGATTTATATCGAGGAAGGGCGGGTCTGGTATTGAAAACGCCCTTCATAAACCGCGTCACTAACACATGAGACCCGATCGAATTACCTGAGATTGCTGAGACAGCCGACCGCGCTGTATTTAGTCCACTGTACTGAAGCTTCAGTGAAGCCCACCATCAAACAAAGTCTTTAGAAACATGATCAACGTCTGAACATCCGGAACGTAGGGATTTCCATCCACTTTGTTGCAATAATCGGTCCATTTGTTAATGTAACTAGCATATTGTTTCTTCGTTCCTTGTCTCCAGCTATCCGTAATGATCTTGATGCATTCCTGATCTGTAATTCCCTGTTGCCTGATTGAGTCCCTGAACACCTGCAGACCATCAGGTGCAGCCGGTCTTCTATCGGATGTCTGAGTCTGGGATGCTGGGGCATTCTCAGTGTCCGCTCCCTGGGAAGGAAGATAGGAGGAGCCACTAAAATGTCGAGTATCATGGGGTACCAAACTTGGCTGGGCCAATTTGGTACAACGATCACGGCCTCTGCCCTATCTCTCAGAATCTTACTAAGGACCAACGTAATGACACTAAAGGGGGGGAAACAGTAGACATACTTTTCGGTCCATGAAAGGGAAAACGCGTCAATTGCAAGAGCATCCGGATCTGGTTTCCACGAAACATAAGGCAAAAATTGTCTGTTTAAGCGCGACGCAAATAGGTCTACATCAAACGGCCCGAATATCTCTGAGATAGAAGAAAATATCTCCGGATCCATCATCCATTCTGCTTCCCGCTCAAACTTTCGCGATGCTAGATCAGCGTGAACGTTCTTAGAGCCTGGTAAATATTCAGCTGATATCCATGAACCCTCTTTCAAAATAAAACTCCAAATTTCTCGCGCAACGCGATCACATTCAGACGACTTGCTTCCGCCCATTCCATTGATGTAAGCCCTTGCAGTAGTATTATCAATTCTAATCCGTATGTGTTTTCCTTGTACTATTTCTCGGAAACTCAACAACCCGAACAAAACAGCTTTCATTTCTAATACATTTATGTGAAAACCTTTCTCTTCCTGGGTCCACTCCCCACCGGTAATGACCGTTCTAGGTTCAGTTGTGGAACAAAACCCCCAGCCCAACATCGATGCGTCACTATCAAACGAAATCTCAGGCTCCGACACTTCAATGTATTTCCAACTATTTTTCCTGAGTGCTAACCACCACTGGAGCTGCGTTCTTGCCTGTTCTGACAGCTCCACCAAACAATCATAATCTCCTTTGGCAAGTTTTAGCGCTAAAATATTTTCTCGCTCTATTTGGCGGTAAAACAACTTCCCGAGCTCCACCGCAGGGAAGGCGGCGACTAATTTCCCAAGCACTTCCGAAACAGACCGTATCGTACAGTTCTTTACCCTCAACAATGACTCAACTGAGGTAAGAATGGCTTCAATCTTTCTCTTTGGCAAAGAAATAGTCATTTCTATCGTGTCAAATACGAACCCAAGGAATTCTAAGCGGGTTGTGGGCTCCAAGACTGATTTTGAAGCGTGAACTGAAAACCCCAATTTGCTGAGCAAGCTAACGGTGCTATCAATATTAGTCTTACAGTCATGACGTGTGTAACCAACTAGTCCTGAATCGTCAAGGTAAACCGCAGATAGGTGACCTTGCTTTCGTAATTCCGTAAAAGGGACCTTTATCAACTTGGAAAAGACTCTCGGGGCACTAGCAAGCCCATTAGGCAGACACGTGTATGAATAAGTATGACCTTCGAATTCAAACGAAAGCCAATGCCAGTCGGCTTCATCTACCGCGAAACTATAATAAGCGTCGACTAAGTCGACACTTCCAAGGAAACATCCTGGTCGCAGTAATCTAATAAATGAAAACACTGTCTCCATCTTAAAATGGTGATATTGTAAATACTGATTAAGGTCCTTTAAATTCAGAATGAATCGCCGCGAGCCTTCTTTTTTCGGAACAGTAAAAATCGGCGACAACCAAACCCGTTTTCCTGAATCTTTGACAAGGACCTTCTTGTTAAGTAAACTCTGAATTTCAACTCTTACAAATTCACATTCTTTAGAAGAGAGATTCGAACGAATGCACTTATTTTGTACTACCGTGGGTGTGCTACTGAATTCTAATCTGTAACCTTCTCTGATAGTCTTAAGAATATAATCATCACTTGTGATTTCTGCCCAATATTGAAAACAAGCTTGGGTCGCACCAGCTATAACAGTTTCCCTTCTTGGGAGTAAAGATTGTCTGTCACATTTCTCAGTATAGTCAAAACATTTGCTTACCTCTGGGTTCCTCAGAACCTCCCACGTCGCCCCCGTCGATTTGACTGAAAGCCTCTCCTTTTCTGGTTGTAGCGATCCTTTGGACTCTGGCTGTAGCGATCTTGATATAACTCTCTTTGAAAGCCTTGGTTGCTGTTGTTTCCTTGATAAGAGCCCCGGGGAGTCTGAAACTGATTTCGACCCCCCCGGTACACGTTTTTTGGCACAGCTCTTGATAGATCCCGAAATGTCTTAGCCTTTTCTGTTGCGGCCTTCAGATCTGAGCCGAAAAGGAGTCCCGATATTTCCACTTCCTTGGAAATGAGGTGGTCTGCCAGCGAAGGGTCTAAACTGGGTTTCAAGGCCATGCGCCGCCTAAATCCTATTTCACGGCTGGCATGACCCATCAAAGTTATAGCATGCCCCATAGTGTTCACAAATTCTTTTGTATCTGTTGGGGCCCCAGCAACAACCGACTGCAGGGCTACTGAAACCGCAGCAGCTGCGTGCATAATATCTTGACCGACATGGACTAGGCTTAGATCTTTTCGACGAGCATTTGCGGACAAATTCGTCCATATCTCAGGGTTTACTTTTGGAACAACAATAGCCCTCGCATTTACGGGAGCAGGGTACAATTCTCTTATCTTTGCAATCTTTTCATTCTCCGGAGGTGAAGTAAAAGCATTTTCTAGCAGCTTGGCTAGATTACCAGACAGCTTCTTGCCGTATTTTTCTTCACTCAAAGACTCAATGTACTCATCTATGAGCACATTGTTTTCTTCCTCTGAAGATTCTTCAGATCTATTTGGCTGTGCCTTCTTGGCCTGACTACCTTGTTTTCGTGCTGTATTTACCTTCTTGGTTGGTTTTGCCTTCTTGGCAGTAGTAAAAAAAGGTGTGACCGTCTCTGCGTCGTCAGACGCCTCACTCGAGCATTCTGACCCAATTTCTGATACCCCGTCATATAGAATTTCAGGCTCACCTTCATCTTCCGAACTTTCAATAATTCTCTTACGTTTTCTCTTCAGCCGCAGACCTTCGTAAAAATCACTCATTTCTAAAGTATACAATACAACCCCGACCGCTCTGGTCACAAACAAAACATCGACTGACCTGGTTTTCCCAGAATACACCCCAATCGCTTGGTAACACAACATCGTATCTCACATGAACCGATAGGGGAGGAAACGCCTCGAGTGAAGTAGAATCCAAGTTTAGAAGAGTGGATTGATAATAAGTTTAGTGATATTACGGAAGAAGCAATTTTTCCACTTGGTGAGTATGAAGACGGTCTAGTAGGAAAGATAAATAGTGGAGAGGTGGCAGAAGTAGTAAAGAAGCTTCAGGGTAAATCAGCTGCTGGCGCGGATGGAATTCCAACAAATTTTTACCGTAGTTTTCTAGGTCTAGTCACTGCGTACCCCGTTGGAAAAAAAATTGGACGGCCGGATCCCAGTTCGAATGAAATTCGGCTAAGTCCAAAAGTTGGTTAAAACTTGAAAAGTGCAGCGATGAGCTCCCTGACCCAAATTAGGTCGGGCGCCGCGTTGAAAATTTTTTCGGTCCGGGGACCTTCGTCTTCGAAAAGGAACTGCGTACCCCGTTGGAAAAAAAATTGGACGGCCCGAAAATCGGCTAAGTCCAAAAGTTGGTTAAAACTTGAAAACCTCAGCGATGAGTTCCCTGACCCAAATTAGGTCGGGCGCCGCGTTATAAAAATTTTCGGTCCCTGGACCTTCATCTTCGAAAAGGCACTGCGGTCCCCCTTGGAAAAAAAATTGGACGGCCGGATCCCAGTTCGAATGAAATTCGGCTAAGTCCAAAAGTTGGTTAAAACTTGAAAAGTGCAGCGATGAGCTCCCTGACCCAAATTAGGTCGGGCGCCGCGTTGAAAATTTTTTCGGTCCGGGGACCTTCGTCTTCGAAAAGGCACTGCGTACCCCGTTGGAAAAAAAATTGGACGGCCGGATCCCAGTTCGAATGAAATTCGGCTAAGTCCAAAAGTTGGTT